>JAPYZI010001171.1:0-36606 GCA_030523105.1 Ophioninae sp. A BG-2022a | reverse complement strand
TTTTTTTTATAGGTCCTTTACGATGTAATTCGATCCCCTGAACACGAATCTACCATTAATTTCCCCAAGAACCCAAAATTTCTATGAAAAAATCGTAAATAACATCTTAAAACACTTTCTTCTTTGCTTTGTGCGGTGCTTTCGATAAAAATTCTATGATATTCGTAATCAGCACAAAATTTTCGATCTAATAGACCCTTTTAAGAGTTAAAAAATGGAAAAAAACGAAAAAAAGAGTCGAAAAATAGTCTACAAAGGGTTTTCGATATTCCTTAAACTTCAAATACGCAAATTACGAAAATTTTGAATTCGTCAATTTCGAATTCGCGTTATAGGTGAATTCGTTGATCATATTACAGATTAACGAATGATCCAAATAATTTGTTCACGTATTGGCGTAAATAATCTTTTAAATGTCGAAATCCCAATTTTCATATCAGAATTTAGAGATTTCGATTTTCCTAAATCAGAACTCACATTATTTTGGTCAGGTATTGTAAAAGTCGATCACTCGAAATTTTGGATAATTATTACAAAAATTGATTGTTACCTGATATTGCCGAGTGAAATCTCAAATTTGATTCATTCACGCAACGAGCTAAAAACTTATATAGGGAGCTCGCCACATTATTTAAACAGTATGAAACTACGTTGTCTCTGTTTATTCGAAGCTAATTTTTTCGCACATACGTTTAATTATTTAATGGGATAGCATATGACGGACGAATTAATTGGGCGATGAAGTGCGTTGCTGCCAATATCGTTCGAGCGAGGACCATTTGAACACGTGTTATCAGTGATCGCGAAAATATTAAATGAATGATCCTCATACGTGTCGATGTCAGAAATGAACGTCTCGTAATTCGTGTTGGATCGTCTTTTATTTAAATTAATATTCGGATCAGTATTCATTCGAACAAACTTGGATAAGGTAAAAGGATTTTTCGTGTTTTCGTTCGTATAGCAGGAAGATAATTCAAGCATATGCTTATTTTTATTCTTCGTGTACATTTAGAAGCGAACTCATACAGTTCAATAAATGCCGACATAATTTGACAGAGGTAACTTTTTGAGTTCCGCCATTTACTCTGCATAACGTTAATAAAGACTAACTCGTATTTTCGTAATTAGCTTGATTTTCTTTATTTGTTTCTTTTTATCAATTTTCTGAATCTTCTTCGTATCCGTCATTTTTTAATTCTTTTTTACTTTTTTGAGGTTCTTTAGTTTCGCCATTTACTTGATTTTCTTGATTTCTACACGGCTGTTATTTGCCTGATTTCCTTGATTTTCTACACGGCTGTTATTTGCTTGATTTTCTTGATTTTCTACACGGCTGTTATTTGCTTGATTTTCTTGATTTTCTACACGGGTGTTATTTGCTTGATCTGCTTGATTTTCTTCACGGGTGTTATTTGCTTGATCTGCTTGAATTTCTACACGGCCGTTATGTGCTTCATTTTCATTATTTTCTTCATCGTCGTTATCTGTTATACTTTCTTCATTTTCATTTATTTTAGTCATAAATAATGTTTCTATGAAGTCTGGTATTCTGGCTCCACCGGGTTGCACTGTTCCGGGAACGCTGTAAAAAAACGTATACCGATGTAAAGCACCGTGAAGTATTGGGAGTTCAAGGGGTACCGCCAGTCTGGGATATGAAAAAAATCGGATTTTTTTTCTATTGCTTAAACAATGCCTTACACATAGAAACAGTATGCACTTGGTTTGATAGTAGAAAAAATAAAATATTCTGCCAACGATTTTTCCGCGGCGTAACCTGTCTACAATTTCAGGGAACACACGACTTCAACATGGTTGCATGAATTAGTTTAAAATGTTGACAGTAGCTTAATATCGTCAGTTCAGATTTGTAAAATAACGTCCAAAAAAAGCAGAAAATTATAGCACGATAAAAATTCAAAATTCTTTCAATCGTAGTACACTAACCCCGAGTTTTCCTTGTTTAAATAAAATACTTACACAATACCACACGCGACCGGAATCGAGACTGCTTCTCGCGTGACGAAACAGAGTCCCATGTCAGCTGCTTCGATTTTATAAATGACTATGGTGCGATTCATAACGTTCTGCTTGCTCCTTGGTTTCAACGATCCTCCGTCATCAACGGCGATGAACCGGAAGTCAGTTGCATCGTTGAATTTCTTGAAGAAAACGCTGGTCGGTCGGTGCGATCTCAAGTGTTTCTAGTTTCGGAGTAAAATAAATGTCAGTTATTATTTATTTCTTTTTCTTTTATTACTTATTACTATCCTGTCATAAGTTCATCCGCAGGAAATCCAGGATTTTTCTCAAAACATATTTCAACCCCTTAAAGTCTAATTTTTTTTAAGGCTGACACACGCCTACGTCAATTTATAGCCAATAGGTTGCGTGAGAATTTTCATGGGCCTTACAAAATGCTCTTCCAATTTTTCCCTTTTAAGAATTGACTTTTCGAAGCACTGAAACATGGTCTTAACTTTCGATCGAAACACCTAATTCGAATTATTACGAATGCAACTTTGAGCAACATGGATTTTCGTAAAAACTTGAGCATTTTATTTACCCCCCTAAGATGAAGATATTTTAAAATCGAGATCGCGTTTGGCTCAAGGATCTTTGTGTATCCGAAAAATCGATATAATATGATCATATACATTTTGGGACAGCCTCAAGGTCATCAATAATACCAGTGTTGCACTATGCCGCAAAGGGCTATATAGCTTACATCGTGATGCGTCACTGCAGGTCCGATTCGACTACATGGTTCCTCAAAAGTGTTCTCCCCACGATCGTGTATGATACCAATATATCTACCGTCTTCAATACCCCATAGATAACCAAGAACTATGAAAGATTCCAGTTTTTTTCCTGTTTGTAAAAAATTGATCGCTCCGATAAGCTGACTCCCGTTGGATGAGTATATCTTCGTCGAACCTACGATCTGCAATATAATCAATGGAATACCAAAGTTAGTTTTTATTTTTTCAAATAAATTCAATATCGTTAAAAAGGATTGGGCACTGACCTCTGTCGATTCCACAGCTCCGATGGCTAAGAGAAAAAGCAATACTGCAATCGACCTCATTATTGCGGAATTTTGTAAATGTATAGTCCTGAAAATGTACGTTCCGAAAATGTACGTTTAGAAAAAAAAAAAAAACTGTGCGAGTCGGACTCGCCCACCGAGGGTTCAAAAACAACGAGATTCAATGTGGGCACTTTGAAAAGATAGAGTATTAGAAAATTCTCAGTTACGTACATTACGATAAACGGGATAATTGGTGACCGGTTACTGATACGATTTCCGTTTTCTCCTTGGTGCTGACCCTTGGTGCTGCGTCACAAACTCGTTCGGATGTCGGACAATGACTAATCATTGTAGTGAAACTTCACTGGTTTTTGTATTCGAAAAAAAAAAACACTGCAGGAACGTTCGAATCGCACGTGCCATAGCTTCGCCGCATTTCATCTAACTTTTACGCTATGACACTTTCATTAAAATGCAAATTCAAAGTAGCGGATGTTCCAATGACGAAGTTCGGTAAAGCTCAGATTATTAGGTAAATATTAAAAAATAGTAGAAATTCTTGAAAATTTAGGGTGTAGCTCGTGACAGAATAATACGTACGTACATGTATATACAATTGAATTATTTAGGAAATAATTTAGTACTTATAAACCTGCAAATTTAACTAGTTAATTTTATTTATCGAATCAAACGTTTAAAAATTGTTAAAATTCCTGGCAATTCGAAAAATTATATTTTTTATAGCACTATAATAATACATTCATTTTTTCGAATTTTTCACTAAATAATTTAGTCAGTTGTAAACATTTGAATTTAAACATTGCTTACATATTCTTCTGTATTTAAGTATTCGTAGGACCCTCTATATAAAATTACTAATTAACAACTCCGTTTATGTTTATTACGCCAAAGTGTAGGATGCTGCTTATTGAGACGTGACTTTGACACGTGTTGCTTTGGCGACACGTGCCACGATCACTTCTCGGTAATACGCTTATCAGCAAAACTACGCTTTTCATCACTATAATCAACTATACACTTATCGACTGCTGCTTTTTTTTCTAATTTTACTTTACTAATTATTAGACTTCCTGGTAAAATAAAATATTATAATTACGACATACCAAAGATAATTACTTCAACGTGACCGCGCTACATACACTGAAACCTCTTGATTTTACCATTGACTTTTAAACATATTTAAAAAGTTACACTTTTGTAAAATTAAATAAAAACAATATCGGATTTTTTATACGGTTTTATTTTGTTTTTTTTTTTTTATGTTCCTCGCCAGGTTTTGATTAATTAAAATTTTGAAAAAGGTTTGATCGAAGCGTGAGGCTATTGAAAAAATATTTTTAATAAATATTTCCGTCTCTTAAGGGGATATTGAAAAATATCGTGAAATCTTTTTTCCTGGTTTCGATGAAATTTGGCATTTTTGTAAAATCGACGAAACAGTATTATACGTATTTTTATTTTTTTTATATTGACATGTTTTCATCGAACGCCGGACAGTTGAATATTTATAATTATATATGTTGAATAATAGCAAATTGTACCAGTTTTCGGATAACAATTACTGTTTGTCCCTGTGTTCGAATACTTTCGTGTCCCAATGTTTGAACATATTACTATCGTTATTTATTTATTTATCATTATTATTTATTATTATTTTCGTTACTTTTCGTGTATATTGCTAATATAGCGAAACATTCCAACTAATGTCCGAACCGTGGGACTCGTCCGAGCATTTGTACAGTTACCTTATGTATGGGTCCGACCTATATAGCCTTAAAAAAATATATCCCTCCAGGGGATGCAACGTCGATGAAAATTCGTATTCAGCCCGCTGGCTGTGAATTTAGAACGATGCAATGTAGTTAAAAAAAAAAACATTAAATTTGAAGGCCAATCGGACGAAAACCGATCAATAATCCTTCGAATAAGGTATTGAACAAAACTGGAAACACTTATCTTTTTATTCGCCGAATAAATTTACATATAATTAGATAAATGTTGAAGGATAGAGTTGTTGAGCCCTGATTTTATTGGGGGAGGTATACTTCAAACTACACGGTCAGTATCGTTAAGATCATTGGGGATAATCGTGGTTGATGAAAAGTTACTAGATTCTACCACCGAGGTTGCCTCAGTTAATTCATTATCCAGCCAATCATCGTCGTCGTCAAATGAGTCATCTTCGATAAAGTCTGGTATTATCACATCGCCAGGTTGCACTGGTCCAGGAACCCTGTAATAAAAAAAAAAAAGAAAAAACGTTTTGAAAAATATAATATTGGAATATTTTGGGAGCTCGAAGTTTAAAAATGTTGGGAAATCAAAGTTCTCTTTGATTTGACATTATCAACGTTTTCATTTTCGAAATGATATACTTACACAACTCCACAAGCAATCGGAGTAGCAATGCTTTCCCGACTTACAAAACAGAGTCCCAAGTCAGCCGGTAAAACGCGATAAATTACTACGGTGTGATTCATAATGTTGTGTTTGGAGTCTGGGCTCAATGAGGCCCCCTCGTCAACGCTGATGAACCGATAGTCAGTTGCACCGTTTAACTTCTTCAGGAATATCGTGATTGGTCGATGAGCTCTTAAGTGTTTCTTGTTTCGGGTTTAAATAAATATCAGTTTTTATGAATTCATAACTTTTTCATGGTTTATCATTATTATTCATTAAGGGTTTGATTATTTATTTTAGCTAGTATCTATTACTACCGTCAATTACTTTTCACCTATCATCTATTATTATACATGAATTCACAAAATGGTGGATTATGGTACAACCTCGCATCCTCCATTTTAACCCCTTTAACCCTTCATGATCAGCATGAGTAGAATCGATCAAATGTTCCCCCCAAATACACAATAGTTACCACAATAGTTACCAAATACACAATACTTAAATTTAACTACCGTCGTTTTATACTCTATCCTCTAAAAACACTAAGCTAGTATTTTCTCCGATAGAACTGTATCTACGGAACATCAGATTTAAAGTTTAAATAAAGATATTTAAATTTAACACGATTATGATTTTTCGATTGACAAACTGCATTTTTTTCGTTTCCACCTCTTTATGAATTATTTCTTTTTGCCATTATATTTCTTGTAAATAAATATTTCGTATATTCACAATTTTTCGTGCTGTCATTTTTTTACTCTTTTCGAATGAATATTTTGATAAGAATACTGCTTCGAACAGTGACTGGCTGGAGTCGAATCAGTGTAACCGACGTAATCGAATCGAGAAGTGGGACCAAGCGTTAAGGGTGGTATTTTGTGAAAACCTTTCTAAATGGGTAGTTACGTCACAGAATAAACTATATATATACATATATATGAAATAATAATAATAATAATAATAATAAATACTTACATCAGCCCGCTTAACTACGGGTCCTAAACCACTGCATAAACCCTCAGCTTCACTCTCCCCACGCTTGTGTACTACGCCAATGTATTTACCGGGTTCAACGCCCCACAGATGTCCGAGAGCTACGAACGATTGCAACTTGGGTCCTGTTTGCCAAAAATTGATCGCTCCGAGTAGATGACTGTTATTGGCGTTGAACAACTTCACCGAAGCTACGATCTGCAACACAATCGATTAAATAACGAAGTTCGTTTTTCGCTGATTAATTAAGGCCACAATATTTTCATTGACACGAACTTCCTTTATTTCATTCTTGTCCGCAGCTACGGCGGCTACGATCAGCAACACGAGTGCGATAGTCCTCATCATGACGAAATTATTTCTGTAAATTTATAATTTCCTTGTGGGCATTATTGTTTTCAGATAAAAACGAAAAATTGACGCGCCAATTTGCATTCTGTTTCCATTGTTATTTATTATTTGTAAAATATTTAGCAATTTTCGAAAATAATGGAACTCTATTCGTTTTTTGGATTGTAGGGGAGGATGTTAAGGTGGGAAAATAGATCGTGGTTTTAATGGAAATTTGAATAAAGAAAAAAAAAATAATTCAACATTGAGATATGAATTTTGTGAAAGATAAGGGTACGAGGGTGGGCAACGTTTTTTTACATCTCGAAAAAACTTCATAAATCTAGAGACTTCTGGTTGTATGTTTTTACATTGATGGAACATCGTGTCGAATACGATCAAAACGAATTATGTGAAATTCGGGAAAATTGTTTGGCTCCTATAATATTTCGGAATTTCGGAAAATAAAGAATTAATATTTATCAAATAAATATTTATCGAATTATTTTCCGATTGAAGATACGGCAGAGTCGAATTCTGATAACAGTTTTTCAACGCTTTTTTTTATTTAGCAAAAGATTTCTCAGTTTTCAGAATATTGTTTTTCTATTAATCACGATATATTTATTAATCACGATATATATGTGAAAATAACGAAATTTTCCTACATCATCCGATCGCAAATTAGTCGTCAATTGACTGATCACTACGAAAGGCGAATCATAATTTCAAACGTTCGATGTTCCAAATATATTACCTAAATTCAGTGATGAGGAAAGCAACTGCTGCTCTCTAATATGAGTACTACGCCGTTCGCATTTTCGTGAAGAGTTTTTAATTCCAAGTCTGCCGAAAAAAAGACAAAAATTTATGAAAGTATATATATATATATATATATATATATATATATATATATATACACACATATATATTACAGTTGTTTTCAACAGTTAAATTTTCACCTAACAATTGTTCATACGTAATTAGGTGGATGTTCTTAATTTGCTTTGGACTGAAAGATAGCGTGTATTCACAAACTGTATGGTAGTCGTTTATTATAATTCATTTACCTGACATTAAAATTCCGAGGCTTAACAGTTGAATAAACATTACATAAGAGGATGAGCTATTGTGTGCTATACGAGTCCTCAGATGACGTACATGGTTCGACAATTTATTACAATTTATTCTAATTTGCAACTTGTAGGAAAAAAAGCGTTCTTCGAACTGTGCCTGCCTCCAATTATTATAATAATTATTATATATTGATGAATTATTATTATAATTATTCCTTATTGCAAAGGATTCTATTAAAACAGGACAGAGAAATATGAAATTTACTTCAGTGGAAAAAAAAATCGTAAACACGAATAGAAAACAACTTTATAAAAAATTTGTGCTTTTTCACAATCATGTATAGAATGGCAACTTTTTAAAAGAAAAATCGAAACTGGCAATTTGGAAAAAATGAACCATATAAAGAATACTCAGGCAAACAAGCCTCAACAAGTTTTTTAAACATATGAACTTCGGGTATCTTTTAAAATCCTATTTATCCGCGCTACTTTTCGATAAACATCAAACTTGCTAAATTCGAAATAAAGTGAAATATGTAAAGAACAGCTACACCAGAGCTCAAACGAACCCAAACATTTTTTGTAGAAATTTTAGATTTACTACGTAAATAAAAAATCTTTTGGAATTCAATGTGAATTTAAATCGAAAGTTTTCTAAAATTACATTAAATCCGAATTCAATGTTTTCTATAATTCAATTCAAACCGAAATTCATACTTTTCTAAAATTAAATTAAATCCGATTTTCAATGTTTTCTAAAATTCAATTCAAATTCAAATCTCAAATTATCTAAACTTCAATCCAAATTGAAATCCAAACATTAAAAAAAATCAATAGAAATACAAATGTACAAGTGTTTTCAAATTAAATAAAAATTTTAAAGGATTCTATACAAATAAAAAAAAAAAGTCAAATAAAGTGCACTGACAACACGTTGAAACGGTATGAAAAGATGATTTTTCAAATTAACTTTTGAACAAGCGCCAGAATGTTCGCCCTCAACTTAACAGTTTAACATAATCCTTTTTGTACGTCATCCAAAATCCTACCTCGTTCTTGTCAAGCTGTATTTTCCGTGACTGTCAGCTGTCTTAATTTTTATTTCTCTCACCTTCTTGTTTTTGCGTGGTTCTCCTTCTTTGTAACGCTGCTGGTGTCAATGCCAAAAGAAAATTCGTGTTATTTCGGGATTCCTACAGTTAGACATTTCCGATGCAGCTGAATCTTTCGAGCGCCAACTCTCAACTCGATAATCTCTAAATATTCCTTCTTTCGTGTTTCAAGTAATTTATTGAGTGCTCATTATACATTATCAATGACGTACAAAAATTTTGCTTACAAGAGTATGGAGAATATTGGAGGGGCGGGGTGGGCTATAATATTCTATTTTCGTCGAGTGTCAAATACCAGATGTCAACGAGCACGCTAATTTCGCAGATATGAAGCATTCATTTTTTTCTATTATTTGGCAATATTATACTTTTCAAAACGATCTTCTTTTTTTTTCAAAAAAAAATGTAAAAAGTTAACCTAAAATCCTTTTTTTCAAAAAACAATTGTTTCAAAACGTTTTTTGAGAGGAAAACGTTTCTTCTGATCGCCAGCAGAACATTGTCACACATAATCTTTTCTAACGCTAATTAAAGGGCTAGACTACTGTAAAAATTCGGAAAAATTAAAAAAAAAAGATAATTTTGTTAAAACTGAAATACAATAACAAAAGTTTTGCAACATCTTAGCTAATATTATCCAGCCAAGAAAATTCGTTTTTACTTTGATTTCAGTGTCTTTACGAGATAATTTATATTTGAAAAAATTATTTAATTAATTAAAAAGTTTATATATGTATTATTTGTAATACATTTATTTTCAAATAAGTAGACTTTTATTTGTACATAGAAACGAGTGGCCAAACGATTTTTCAATCATCTTGGTCGTTCGATCAAAATTCATTTGTTTAAATAATCTTAATTTTTTGGTCGGCACAATAGTCTAACCCCTTTTATAAATTATTGTCTTTGAAGTAGTCTTTCATCAGTCAGCGCCCTCTTATCGTGATAATTAAATCATCGTCGCGAAATCCGCTATTTACGCTTGTTTGGGTTTGTTTGGGTTAGATTTCTCGATTTTTCAATAATAATCATTGTTTTGTCGAGATAGCATTCGTTTGTTTTTTTCTCCAGCCACTCCGAGGATTAGAATAAAAATAATTGTTTCTTTTTTTATTGTAATTACAAATTTCGATGACACGATGACGTCACTGGTTCTTTTCTATCGCCGATCGCATACCGATCTTTTTCGAAGTTAAGAAAAGTTTTTTTATTCGAATATTGCATTTTCGAGTAATTTGACGATCAGGTGGGTGGTAATAGACGATAAACATGAAGATGAAGAAACATTATCTCAAGATGTTCGTCCGCTTAGTCCGTATATTCAATTTCCTCCTCAACCTCGATGGACTTTTGAGATCTCGAGGACGAGGACATTACCGATTTCACTGACTTCGATGATTCGACTACGGATTTCGTTTGGACGGAGCGTACGGACTGTGACGATTTTACCGATGATATTGAGGACGATACGTTTGTTGAGGATTGTTGCACCAAGCTTGACGACCCGTCATCAACTGAAATTAAGTTAAATCATTTTATACGATTTATTTGACATTTTATTGATCCTCAAAACTATAATATTTGTAACGTTTGGTTTATTAAATAAATAGCTGTATTTTGTTATTTTGAAGTTGGGAATTTTTCTTTTTAGTGTTCCAAAAATTTTTTGCAACGTTATTTTTTATCGATAGTCGACAAAAATAACGAAACAAAGACATTTGGGAGAGAAAACAAAAAAAAAATTGTAACCGCTCCGAAATAATAAAATACAACTTTTTACTTCGTTGATTAAATATTTTAGACCTTATAGTTGTCAAACTTCTCGTTATCCTACATTTTTCAAAGTATACCTGATAACTCGGCGAAAAATAATTGAATTTTTTTTTTAACAAAATTAAAGTTAACATTATACTTTTCACTGATCTTGTCACTGAATTGTGAGATTATTATTTTTTACAATTGTTACAAACGATTTTATAAAGTATGAAAATCGTGGAAAGACTTTTTATTCGGAATGACGTAACGGCTAAAAAAAAAATCGACAAAATAAAAATACTAAAATCAAAATGAATCCGGCTTTATCCTCTTCAAAACGGCTTCATCCTCTTCATGACCGCTTTATCCTCTTCAAAACGCCGTTTGATATATATATATCCGATTTTTTTACGACTTTACGTGTTTACGATTTTTTTGTTGAAGAGATATTCGATTTTCTGTCCGGATAGAAGAATTACAGGATTAATACTTTTGACCAGAGCTGTTTATAAATATTAAATAAACATTTAATATATAAAATTTTTTATATTTTATATTATAATATATCATATATGAAATTTAATACAACGAATTTCTTTTATCGACAAACGTTAACAATACTTGAGTTAACATTCACTTTTTAATGATCCTTTTTTTATTATTTAATTATTATTTAATCGTGCGTTTTAAATTACTATATATTTTCATCGAAACTAATTCTTTTTTATTATATGATTTTTGTGTTTCCTTACTGAGTTTATCTATTTATATTCTTTTTATTATTTTATTTTTAATACTAATTATTTGCTGACAACTCCGATAACTTTAATTGAAAGTGCTTATTGATTTATTTAATGTTAATTTCAATAATCGTTTCCGATTTCCATAGCAAACATACTCAAATTTAATAAAATAAAAAACATTTAAAAATTACTTTAAAGATTTGAAAAATCAGTCACAAGTAATATTTAATCTACATGATTTTATACATGTAATTTGTGCCTCGTTAAATGAAATCGAACAATTGAATTAATCGAATTGATTCAATTGTTAATTGATGATCAATTCAACTATTAATTCGTGATCGTTGAGTTAATATCGAGATCTCGGAAGTCCTCAGATTGAAACATATCATCTATTGATGCGTTAGAAAAGAAAGATTCTGACCATTGGAGTTTTATTCGAGTCGATTTCTTAGCCAGTATCAGGCGAAGTAATTGCTCTCAACCGAGGGTATCGAAGACCCGAAGACATTCAGAAGGATATCAGGAAGGAAAATTCTCGCGTGAATCCTTCGGTAACGTAATTATAGATTTTCTCCTTGATACCGTCTTGCCAGTTCAGGGGTCCTTCTATCAATTGAAAATGTTTTTTATTCTGCTCAGTAGTCGAGCAGGAGAAAATAAATATTTAGGATGTTCTTTCAATCAAAAGTATTATTTTCATCGGAAAAGAATGAATTTAAAATCTCTTTTTAAGGGAAAATAATTTTTTAAAAGAAGGAATACATTTTTGAAGAAGGGATTAATAATTTAAGATATTTTTTGAGTTTTTAATTCCTCTCGTTTTTTAGGTTGTTTAGGTACTTTAAGATTGCAGGTTAGGCTTTTTTAGGGTTTTTGAGTTTACAGTTCGTTTTACGATTTTAAGTGATATTTGGGATTTTTATTACTTTTGTATTTTTCAATTTTTAGGGGATTCCCCTTACACGAGTGTTTTAGGTTATTTAAGTTTGTTTGGAAATGGAACCGCGTTTTTTCAGGCTTCTAAGCCTACGGTTAGTATTAAGATTTTCAATTATTGTATGACTCGATTATTTTGCATTATGTGGAGATTGCAAAAATTCACGGTACGTTGGTGCCCTATGTTAGGTTTTTCGATTATTTTTTATTTGTCTATTTGTTTTATTGGTTTTAGGTTTTCTTCAGGTTGAGTTTGATTTTGGGTTTGTTTGGGTTTATTTGTTTGGGTTAACAAACAAAGCAACAACCTAAAGGAAGATCTGGTTCCTTTAGGTTTTCTTCAGGTTGAGTTTGATTGTGCGATAGGACTTTTAGGTTGTTAAGTTTATCGAAATCGTCTTAATATTTTGTCTACTTATTTTAGGATTAGGTTGAAATTTCAATTTATATAACATTATTTGTAACGCCTGGGAAACACCCTCGTAACGATCTTTCAATGAGAACCCTAATATATTTTATACGGCCAACCCCTGAAGAAAGAATAAAAGGGAGATGGGTGAATCATAAAAAAAAAAGATAAGCTACGAAGGAACCCCTCGAATGGAGAGCTCCAACCACGTCCTAGGTGGATCAGTCTGTTGGAAAGTTTCAGGAAACTTTCAAAGCTCCAAAGTACTCCAGGTCTGATATGGCATGCGCAATTGACCACACTGAGCGTAACTTTACGTCCCCTTCTTCTCTGCCAGCTGACTGCGCAAACTCCGTGAAAGTTAAGCACTTCGATCGAAGTCCATATTATTATGAACTTTAGAACGTTTCTACCGTACCATTCTCATGGCCAAATTTGATTGCGACCAAAGCTTTGGTTCCCGTTTTCGCGAAACTGCCAACGAATGTGCCAAACCTTCAGTTGTAACCTACATTCCAGCTGCTTTATGGCGTCACACTTTTTCGTTTTTAATTTCGAAAGCTTTCAGTTTTTTTTTTGTTTAGAAAGAAAATTCTCCAGAAAAAATAAACGATCTTTCCTTCTGACAAAAAAATTCCTAACGTTAAGGTTAGAGGAGTTCTTACTTTTTGCTTGAAAATAACAATTATAATTAGGTTTTTCATGATAAAGATTATAGGATTTGAGATATTTTTATTTTATTTTATTTTATTTAGATTATTATAAATGATTATTATGTAATAATAATCAAAATTATTATTAAAATGAATTATTATTTTATTTGTATTGTTCATAGGTATTATAAATTTATTTGAGATATTTTTATTTTCGTGAAAAAATGACAATTATATTTTTACGATCATTGCCACGATGATAAAGTCTTCTTTTAGGTTATGTGATCCAAGATCTGCTTTTAGGTTATCTTTCATGTAAAATCTGCGAGCGATGTGATTGATAGTTGGAAAACGATCTACCATTGATGGTACTGAAGAGCAAAATAGTATTGACGAAACGAATGAATTACCTTTAGCCACCTCCATGATAAACCTTCGATCAAACGTTACCGGAAGTAAAAGTGAAAAATGGTTTTGCGAAAACGCTTGACACTGGTCGGCAATGGCAGCCGAAGAGATGTTGTTAATCCGACGAGATCTGACACGAGAGTAAGGCGAATGGAGCTGGCCAGGCCGGAGTTATTCTGATCCTCGAGGAGGACCGAGACTGTGTCAATTAGCAAAATGGCAGGCCGAATGGAAGGGGGCTCCTCGTGGGTCACGTGTCATCGTCCCAGACGATTCTCACGACGTTTATAGTTTCGTGGGTGTCCCTCGTAATGACGATGCGAATAATGAGAAATTCAAGATGACTCGGGCAACTCTTGCGATGACCGCGGAAAACGTTTGCGAATTCAGCCAAAAGATATTCGTGGAATTTTTAGGAGCTCGAATGAGAAAAGGGTGAAGAGTCAATGCTCGCGCCGTAATCATATACTGGACTAATCAATTCGTACAATTTGCCACTTTTTTGGGATAAACAAATTAACGAATGAAAAACTTTTTTGAAGACTTTTGTTTAAATCAAAGTCGCTGCCATTTTCACTTTCTTGGATTTCTGGTTAATACCTTTAAGAGTTATCAAAAATATATTTTGAAAAATAAATACAGACATCTAATTTAATCTTGGAAAATGTTCGACCCGACAAAAGAAAAACGTTGTTTTCGGTTTTTATTTATTTTCTATTTATCAAAAATACAGAAATTCAGACATTTTTTTTTCCCTAATACCAATGGACGAAATACATCAGACTTTTTTTTTTATGGCTCTACAATGAAAACTGTATTTGTTAAAAAAAAAAAATATGTATGCATAATCATTTTTTCAAGTGTTATTTTTTCAAACTTGCCATCACCAAATTACGTATATTTTTATGTAATTTTCAACGTATTCTACGTCAAACTTTTTATGTTACATTGACAGATTTTTCTCATGCATTTTTTCGTGAGGTCAAAGAATTTTAAAACTCAACAAAAATATGTTTTAAGTTCAATAAAATGGCAAGTGAATTTTTAAAAGAAGAAAAAAAAGTAAATTAAATTGTACAGCAAGAAAGATAAGTGCAGTTTATTGGAATTGATATTTTGATGGAGATGATCGAAAATATCGTTAAAAAGAAATAACATCAAAAGAATCGAATTTAATCGGAGTAAATTAGCGAATGAATTTTCACTACAAAAAGGGCCGTTTCGGAAAGAACACGAATTTTGCCAGTGCAGATTCGATGTAACCTTTGCCTCCTCAGGCTAGACTATAAATTTTCATTCGGAGGACGCGGGCCAGTCGCTTTCGGAGTGAATTTATTGGCCTCTGATAAATTGCTTTTCTTTCAAGGTCACCGTGATTCGTTGCAAATTTATTCGGAAATAACTTGGATCCCAGAATCCACTCTTCGCCAATTTGACTTTCGATGTAGAGCTCATAATTAAAAGAAGAAAAAAAAAAACGGAACTCTGCGAACTGGCTATACGAATGGATCAAAAATGGACGATGAGCGAATGATTTTCGCTTTCGTGGATTTCCGTCGTGACTTCAGACTCCACGTGTGGTGCGATCGTTGCCGCGTTAAAGAACTCGTGAATCATCGATGTATTTGCGTGATTGTGTAATTGAAAAAAAAAGTAACCATCTTTAACCGAAACATCCGTCACGGAATTTCGAATTCGCGAAAATTCTCAAATTCAAACAAAATGATTCTGTTGTTTTCTCATAATTAATTTCTTTTTACAGTAACCGCGATACGATTTATTTAATGTAAAACGAACAATAGTTGAATGACAATATTGTTACAAAATATAATTAATCCAGTACATTAAGGTTGCTTAAAAAATTCTTTGAAAATTTTTTTCGGTAATCACAACTTTTCGAGAACAAATCAAATTAAAAAAAATTTTTTTAATTGAGAAATTTGAAATATTTGAAATGTTGTGAAAAGTGATCAGCCATATAAGAAACAATGGGCAAATAAACCTGATAAAGTTTTTCAAAAATTTGTGTTTCATAATTCTTAAAAAATTCTACTTATAATCGCAACTTTTCGAAAAGAATGAAATCTGGTGAATTTGAATTGTACGGCATATATCGCGCGACACTTTGACAGACATAATTTTTATTGCCTAAGTGACGGCTGAGTCCGCTGGAACTCTTCATCGCGATCCAATCGCACATTCCGCACCCCCAAGCTGGTGCTTGGATAGCTGTCTCTAAATAACTTCAGCCTAGGCCGCCCAGCCAGTTTTTCTATGTTCCGCCCATTGTTGGGATTCACGCGAGTCACGTCGCCAAACAAGTGAAATTAAGGGGCTGTTCCTTTCAGAAACAGTACATCCGGTTAGGGGGTATCGTTTTGGTACTAAGAGGCAAAAATTCATATAATGTTTCATATCGTTATCTTGCAAAATGTTCGCGTCATGAAAAAAGATTTTTGTCGGTTTTTTACTTATTTAGTATTTATAAAAATAATTATAAAAATATGAATTTAGGCATGAATAATTTCTTTAAACACTAATAGACAGAATACATTTAATTATTCTTTTCCCTTTCCTTATTTTTTATTTCACATGTGTTTAGGCATTCACTTATCAAACGTTAACAGAAAATGTTTCTTTTTTGGCATTTCAATTCTTTGTTTCGAAAATTCATCATAAAATTGATTCGTATTAATGAAATATTAAAACATATTAAAACATATTTATAAAATTAATTCATAAATTGCAATATGTATTTATTTTTCAAAATTCACGTTACGTGTACAAACTTTTTGAAATCTACTTTACAAATTCAAATTCAAATTTGTGCATTCAGAGATTCGAATTTTATAACATTAAACAAGTTAATCACATCCGATAGCGAGCAAATTAAATGCACTTTATTACGATCAACATTAGGATGAAGTTGATTCTGAATACAGATCTCATAATTAACAGAAGATAAAAAAGTAAATCTCCGTACTGTCAATCCGCAATGGATTAAAAATGAACGATGAGCGAATGATTTTCGCTTTCGTGGATTTTCATCGTGACTTCAGACTCCACGAGTGGTATGATTGTGCCGCGTTAAAGTACTCGTGAATCATCGATGAATTGGCATGAAAGTGTAATTGAAAAGAAAAACGACTTTAACCGAAACATTTTTTATAGAATGTTTCTGTTGTTTTTCTACTTATTAATCATATTTCACAGTAACTGCAATGTAATTTATTCGATATAGAATAAATAATAGTAAATGTGTAATAAACAATCGTTAAATAAGAATGTATCAAAATTTATTTTATCCAATAATTTTAGTTTAATTATTTATTCACAGAAAAAAAACATAATAAGATCTATATAAAATTAAATAAAAATACTTTCAGTATTTGTAATTAAATTAATTTAATTTAATTAATTATGTAATTGAAATTTATAATTAAATTTAGAATTATGTATAATTAAATCTTACTATACTAAGACGTTTTTATTATTCAGTTACGAGAATGACAGGATGTAGAAAAATATAGAAATTCATTTCCCGTATTAGTCACAACGGGAATTAAATTACATTTAAATAGACACGTAGTTGCATCGTAAAAAGTGAAAGAACTCTCGCATGCTCGTCATCGATGATTCAACGTATATTCCAAGAGACGAAGGTTGATGCTGTTCCGAAGGAATCTTCTCATTTGCCGAAATCTTCGGTGGATTCAGGCCAAATAAACGATACGTAGTGACGAACGACTCTTGACGATTACCAACGTCATAATTTTCACAAGCTTACTATCAATGGGGCATAACTCCCGGTCTAGACTCGTTGTATGCGTTCCAACAATTTTTATTAAATTATTGTTTTCCTGAATACTGAACTTCTAGAAACATTCCTGAATTTGTTAACAAATTTGTGGTTTTTATGAAAAATGAATTAATTAAGAGATATTAATTAGGTTATTAATAAAAAAATGCATTAGTTAAGATGAATCAATTAAAAAATCAATAACGATGTCTTAATCATTTATATAAATAGGAGTATATTAATTCAGAATGATGAATGAAAGAATTATTAAGAAATTTATTTTAAAGAACGATTAATTAATCAATTGATTAAGAACAACAATTTAATTAATTTATCGAAATGAGCCCTTGACGATCAACGCATTCTAATTTAATCAATTGATTCGTTATCATTAATTAATGAATAATTAAATTATTTCTTCAATCATTCTTCCTACCTGAAGCATTTTCAATAAACAACTTAATTAACATCTTTTAATAAATTATACCAGCACAAACAAATTATCACAAAAAAATGTATATAGCAATTGAAAAAAAACCTTTTGGTAATATTTCCCTATTATTTGTGGAACTTAATAATAAATCGACATTTTTATTTACCTATGAAAATGATTATTTTCCATCAATCATAATTTACACTTACGTTTTTTTTTTTTCTAATAGCTTTTCTAGAAGTTGTTTTCTTTTTCTGTTGATTATTAAAAATTAATGATTGATGGAGATAAGAAGTCTGAATATTTATAGAACGCCATGAGGTGACTTTGGCTTCTCAATGTCAAGTCTCCACTTTCCATCTTTCAACTGTCTACCGTTCGTACCTTGCTTTTTCTTGTTTCTTTCGCCCAATGCAGTTTCAAGTCCGCCGGATGCCATGAGATCGTCGTTCCAATAATAGAGGAGCGTTAAGGAGAACGAAATAGAGTTTAAAAGAAAAAAAGAATACAAATAAAACGGAGAACGAGAATATCTCGGTTACTATGTCAAAAAAACATTTTTAAGTGTGTCTGTATTTGCAAATGTATTTTGATTATTTCGAAAGTTTATTGTTGTAAAAAAATCATTAATTATTTATAATTATCGTTGCGATTAATTCATATGACTTATATATTTATTATAATTATTTATTATAATAAAATAAATAATTATAATTATTTATTGCATTATTGTGTATTTATTCACTTACTTTTTAATTTATACGAGTAAGCAATTGTATAAATTAAAAAACTTGCTGAATAATTATTATTTCTGAATATCAGTGTTTCGATAAAAGATATGAAAATGTCATATTCATCTGCCACTCAACTGGAAGAACAGTGAACCTCCACCAGCTCTTGGGAAAGCTCGGTTTCTTATTGTTGATATTTTTTTTTAGCCAAAAACAGGGAGTTTCAGGCCTACAATGGCGAATCTGTGACTAGACCGTATATACTGGAAAGTTTGTCACGTCTACGTTTGTATTTCTAACTAAAGAACGAGGCCAGGTTTCCGATCACGATAACTAGCGTATTGCAGTACCGCTAACCGGAGGAAGGTAGATGAATGCCATATTGTCTTCTCACGAGCAAAGAGAAACCCTCCGTGTGATCTGCTCTCGAACTGTAACTTGCCAGAGTCAGTAAACTGCATCATCGAATAATACGACGTCTCCATGGAGATAAAGGTCTAGGCTTTATAGTTACAAATTGATACTCGAATTTCGCTTTCTGTTCCTTTATAAAACGAGATCGACTTGGAATTGCTGAATTCTCATTATACATTTTCAAAAGTTCGTCACATTTATAAATATACATTATCAGATCAATCAATCGAATAAATATTTATATTTTCGTTGAATGATGGTATTCATTAATTAATATTAATTAGTTATTATTATTTTAATAATTTATTCATTTTATCAAATTAATCATTTATTAAATAATCGATTGAATCTAAATAAATAAAATGTTATTGAAATATTTATATTTTATTAATTATACTGCTGATGTTTAACATCACTATAAAATATTTAGGGGGATTATAGAAAGGTGTAGAAAAAAGATGAAAGAATTAAACAATTTTATTCAAGAAAAAGATCAAAGAGAATATTACAGAAAAGGATTTCTTGGGGTTGAGAATTTTTCGTAATTGTCATTGAAATTTCAAATAAACATTAATGTCTTGAGTGTCGGTAAATTGTGTTTAAATTATTGTTATACTGAATACTGAACTTCTATAAATATTCCTGAAATCATTTGTGATAAATTTGTAAATTTTATTAAAAACAAATTAATTAAAAGATATTAATTCGGTTATTAATAAAAAATGCATTAGTTACGACGAATTAATTAAGAAATCAATTACGATGTGTTAATCATTGCTGTAAATAGGAGTGTATTAATTAAGAAAAATGAATGAAAGAATCATTAAGAGATTTACTTTGAAGAACGATTAATTAATCAATTGATTAAGAATAACGATTCAATTAATTTATCGAACAGTGTCCTTGACTCAGTACGACTGGAGGAAGAAGACCAATAATAATAATAATAATAATAAAATAAAATATTTATAAATATACAACAAACTTTATCCTCCACGTTTCCAAAAAAATACTATCTGTTTCCAATTCACCTTCCTTATTTAAAATCGAACAAAATCACATCCCTCTCCCAGTAAATTTTAATCAACAGATCCCATAACTGCGTTCACTCCGCCATGCGAACAATTCACCGTGACAGCAAAATAATATGCATACACGCGTTTCATCTCCTGATTTGCAGTTTGCCACGAGGAAGTTAGCTCACCGAAGAAGCTTCAGTTTTCTGATAAGTAGGCGGCGCTTAAGCCTTTAATGAGAAAACTTAATTAATTTCCTGGTCGCTAACCGGACATTCATTGGAACGGCAATTAATCCCCTCGTTTTCCGCTGCTCCTGTTCCTGCTGCGTGGGAGTGTAGTCTCTGTATCATGTCAAACCGAATTACGTACAGTGCAGCTGTTAGGCTTACCGAAGACACAAATATTGATGGAAGGGTATATAATCGCCTGACATTCACGTTTGTACAGGGGGTCCTTGACGATACGTTTCAAGCTTATGCAACAATAATAACGGATTATCGTGAAGAACCTTCACGAACAAAAGTTCTCTCCTCGTGAACGAAGAGAAATGCTACCAATGCTGGTTCGCCGTTGAGTTTGACCTTTACTTAACTTTGAGACCAAGGTCAATCGAAGGTCAAAGTCGACATTTATAATTGAAACACGCACATTTTGTTATTTCACGATTTAATCGTTTATCTTGACGGTGAAATGCAATGAGTGATAGCTACGTTAAGTTGACCTTGGGTTTCATTCCCAAGGTCAGTTGAAGGTCAAATTCCGCATTTCTTATTTTGAGATTTCATCTTCTTTTCGGAAAGTAAAAATCAATGATAGCGCTGTCAGGTTGACCTTGGGTTTCATCCCCAAGGTTACGTCAAGGTCAAATTCCGAATTTGTAATGGAAAACACGCATTTCTTATTTTGCGGTTTCATAGTCTATTCGGAAAGTGAAAATCAATGATAGCGCTGTCAGGTTGACCTTGGGTTTCATCCCCAAGGTCAGCTGAAGGTCAAATTGAGAATCTGTAATCGAAATTGCATTATTTATTTTGCGATCGCGTCCCTTATCTTGAATGCGTTACGAGAGACGGTCGCCATTTTTTTACACACTTTTTCTTGTTTGCCTGGAAATCCGAAAATTGTGACAGCCTATGACGTATTCTGCGTAGAGTAACAGCTACTGGAATTTGCATTGAAATCTGATGGCGTAAATCCTTCGAAAACGTGCACGTTTCCTTCCTGCTTGTTTGCTTGGCCCGATTGGGTTTCTCGTTGGAGAGCCAACAACCGCCCCCATCGATCTTGAACATCCCTTCGGAACATGATCGGTTTACCCTCCCGGCAGGTGCGAACCCGAGGCTAAATACTTTGCCTCGCGCGCCAAAGGCTCGACTTTCAACGAATCGTACTTTCGCCCCGTTACCCACTGATTGCGAATTCATGCTCGCGTCTAGGATGGAAAAATTTTCGTACTTTTCGATTTTCGTTGTTGTTTTTTCAACGCCTATATCGAACTTTTGCAATCGATATATTATTTTTACAGAGTTCACCTTATTTCGGAATTAAAAAACTTCAATTCTCGAAAATTTGTATCGACACAATGTTTTTTTATTTTTTAAAATATTTCTTTCGAGCTCGTTGACGTTTCGTAAAAATAGAATTTTAGGGAATTTATTCTGTAGAATTCTTATTGAGCTTGCCCGGAATTAAAATCCGACTAACTATTCGCGTTCTATAAATAGTTTTGATAATCACAACAATTACTTATATTTTTATCATTTATCGAAATATATATAATTGTTATTAATGTTGTGTATTATATATTATTTAAATTATATAGTAAATTCTATATTTTGTACTATTCTGTATGACTATAAATTATAACAATATAAACTGTTTAGCTTAGCGAATTTTTTATTTCTCGTCGCTGCTAGATCAAGGACCAATATATTGCATAAACTATTGTTCATATATTTTTTTATGAATATTCTTATAAATCTTTTCATATAATTATATATATATTATATTAATTTTTAACACATAATTTTACGTGGTGAGTGATATAACTAATAATTAAATATAATTAATTGTACGAGTTACATCAATTATTGTTAAATACTTCATCTTAAATGTTATATATTAAATTATGATGTAACTCGAGAAATTAATTGTATCAGTCGTTATAAACAGTAATATGTTTAATGTTACTACATGATATATAACTATATGCAATAATTGATAAAAATATTTATAAAAAAAAATGCACATAATAGTTTATGGGATACGTTGATCGTTGATCCAGGGCTGAGGAGAAATGAAAAATTCGCTAAATGCTATTTTTGCAAGCTCGGTTTAGAGAGAGAGCCCATTCCGAGACGAGACTCCAAAGTGCTCGTCATACTCATCGAGTCTTACGAGTCTTCTTCGTTCCTCATTGGTTTCAGTATACTCGATGATATTTTTAGTTTCAGCATCGCAGCTCGTTTCGTTGTTTTTTTTTTCATCCCTCTCGTTTCAAACATGTTTCTTTCTTTTTTCCGTATTATTTTTGGCAATTTCGTTAAACTCGTTAAAACTAAGAATTTCCAGCCTTCTCATTGTTGAATTCGTTTACGCGTCCCGTTCCTTCACTTTTGAAAAAAATAATTTCACATTTTTTATAAAACGTTCATTAAAACTAAACTAAACTTCGTTCACTAAAACTTCACTAAAACGTTCATTCGTACTGATGAAATTGTTTTTCTTTTTTTTTTTTTATATATATAAATTGATTACAGAAATAGTAACGTTTCCGGGGAAAGGTCACCGTTCGAGGGATCCTGCTGCATTGGCCAGGGTGTTGCAGGCGACAGTTCGGAGAGCGATATTGAGGAAATTCCAAAATATCGCGTGGTGCTCCTCGGGGATTCGGGGGTTGGTAAAACAGCCCTAGTATCGCAGTTCATGACCAGCGAATATATGAACACGTACGATGCGAGCCTGGGTGAGTTTCGGCAGCCCGTAATAACCTGTGATATATTTTAACCTCATCAAAAATCATTATTTTTCGGCCAATCGTTTTTCGTAAAAAATGTATTATTTAAATTTCTTCTAAAATTAAAAAAATATATTTATATGTATTAAAAACATGTTTTTTAAAATTTTTAATTAATTTTGCTCTATCTGACGCAACGGCCACTGAACGGAAGGCTGATTTTTCTGAGACCTTGGTGTACATTCTTTAGCATAAAATCTGTGTACCAAAAAATCCGTTTATACCGGTACAGGTTTTCCGTAGTTTCCCTGTACCCTCGGGACTTGAAGCGTAGTGTAACTTGGGTCGGCTGCGGACGCCGCAGGGGAGGTTAGGTTTGAAAAAAAAGTGTCAAAAGCAGAAGAGTGAAGGAAAAAGTGGAAAAACAGAGGAACAGAAAAGAAAGGAAGAAACGTAAAAGTCCGATAGGGTGTTCGCGAAGTAAAGAGAGGTATTCTATTTTTTTTTATTTATTATTATGTTCTATTAATATTATAATATCAAAATATTATATTATATTATATTAATTAATATTATAATATAAATAATATAATAAATTATAAATATTATAATATAAAAATAACTATTATTTATTTCTGTATTCATTATTTAAAAAACAAAACATTTCTCTACGTGTTTTCCCATGACCCAAATAAAGTACATAACAAGAATTAAGTGAATAACTAAAAATTTCGACATTTTCCATTTTTTACGAGCAGTCAATTATAGTCTTAAGCCGCGGAAGAAAAATTGTCACTCACGATCCAAAAAAATGTCCTACGCCAAACTGGTCACCCACTGAGTATTGAACCCGGCTCATCAATCGGGTCACCTCTATTATTGGAGCTCGCCTTCATGACGTATTTTAGTAATTAAGCGCGTCCCGTGGCATCCGTGAAATTGGACAGGTACGAGGCTAATGTGGAAAATATGTAAAGCCTCGTGCTGGCCACGTGCATGCAGCAAAATATGGTTTACTTCCATATTGGACAATGCAGGACCGTGTATCGATGAAATACCTCTCGGGCCTCAGCATGTCGTAATGGACATTCTCTGTACACTTTGCCCTCGAAATTCCTGATGCTTGTACCTCTCATGGTCAAAGTTAAATATTAAGCTGTACACCTGGATCGAGCAAGCCTTATCAATGTATTATTAGAATTATATTTTTTTAATCGTATTCCTAATGTATTATTGGAATTATAATTTCAAAATCGCCACAATTCATGAATATTTGACGAGTTATATATTCCATTTTGAAATCAAATATTTAAAATCAATTAATCGAATTGTCTGCATTGATACGTTAGCCATCAATTAATTGAGTCTTGCCACCTGTTCTTCAATTATCTTAAATGTATTTTTTGCGTTCGTTAAAGACAGCAATTCGTTTGGAGAAACGAATTAATTCGTCTCCAAAGCGAAGAAGTTCGAACTCAATAAAATTGTAATTAAATCGTTCGTACGATTTCTTCGAATTCAATGTTTCTTTTACTTCTGATTACCGTTTGTTAAGTATTTGTACGAAATTCAAGATTCTATCGGATCGTTTATCGACGCGATGTCTGTCTTTAAACTTTTTTTATTTAAAGATTTAATTTTATTATTAAATTAGTTATTATGATGAAGTCATTATTAAAATTACTTTTTATTATTTATTTATTTAATTATAGTAACCGACGCCGGTAATTTGAAAACCGATTTTTCGAAAATATTTCTCCACATACGTTAACAACAGGGGATGTTAGGTACGAAGAAAAATGGAAAAAGCTGAAAAGTGAAAAAGCAGAAAAGAGGAGGATCAAGTGGAATAAGAGAGTAAATCAAAAAAAGGAGGAATCGTAAAAACCTACGGAGTGAAGAGATAATAAAATATAATCCTAGATTTAAATTTTCATTTTTTCAATTTTCACAACTACGTACCTATTTTATTTATTTTATTACTCGAATGTTAAATCCACTATTTTTTCGTACAACGAAAAAATATAAAAATCAGTAGATCCGATTTGTGTGATCCAGACGTGTGCCGTTTCATTTCAGATGATGAATTCGGGGAGAAGACGGTGTCGATCTTATTGGACGGCGAGGAATCCGAGATGGTCTTTATCGATCATCCGCATGTAGAGATGAGCGTAAGACACATTAAAACTTTTCATTTTGTGAATAATGTATACTAAATAATTAGTATTTATCAACTATTGAAACATTAGCATGTACTGACTCGTTAGTATTTAGTTTTCACCGATCATTCTATAATCAGTAATTATGTACTATTCCGTGAATGTTATTGGCTGACACTAATTACTGGATCGTTACTAATTACTAATTACCGAATAGGTGATTACTCGATTGCTGACTTTTCGATAATTGATACCTACCGATACCAATTACCGAGTAGTTGATACTCAGTTATTACCGAATAATCATCGAATACTAAATACTAACACATCGGAACATACCGATTACTGAATAGTTAGTATCTAATAACGTTAATCATTATCTACTGATAATATTAGTATCCCTAGATACTGAATATACTAATATATAATAATCCTACTGATACTAATATTATCAGTAAATACTGAATACTAAAAAATTGAAGCATAACAATAATTACTGAATAAACAGTACGTGGTACTATTCACTCAGCAAATATAACTATTATGCAGTATAAATAGTAGATGCAACAGTAGGTACTAAACATTGACGTATCAACATAATACTTATTATTAAATTCAAATAAATAGAAGGTTTTTTTTTGGACTGTATCGATAATCAGCACATGGAGATGGGCGTAAGATTAATTAAACTCCTCGCTTAAACGTGGATCGTAGCTTTCTGGAAATGAAGATTTTTTTTTAATATTACGAACGAAGGCGTTTTGCCTCGTTATACGCGAGGGTATATTAAAAGAGGCCTGCTCTCACTTTTAAATGGCTCGGTTCGCGAACTCACTTTGGAAAAGCGGAGGGGAGAAGGACTCTCTACCAGTGTGTACGCAAGCTCCGTGGGAATGTACTGGCCGGTTAGCCCGAGTCGACCGAAACGAGAGTCGGACAATAATTTTCTTTCCAATTATATGAAAAAAAAAAAAAAAAAAACCAAGTACGACGTTATAAGGACGAGGTGGAGCTTTATGCAAACCGCAAAGTTCGGCGGGCCGTGAGTATTTACGGAGTTTCCGCTTGTGGACATACAGGGTGTCCTTTTTTGTTCGTAAAAGTAACGCCGAGCAGACTTGCCTCCAATACATGCCTCGAACCTAGAGGATCCACGATCGCGTGTAGTTCAAGGTGAAGAAAAAACGTGGCAAGGTCAACTAAAGGTCATCCGGTGTATAGAGACATTTCGAAGTTCCGTTTGATACGAGATACCCTGTATAACGTCGCACTTTACGTCCAGAAATTGACGTCGGGAGGGAGTCAGTTTTTTCAACCGGTAGCCCCTGATTAAACACGCTCTTGGTATCGTTTATTTTGCACGCGTTTACAGGTCAAAATTGCAATCGTCGAGTACGGCGTTAAAATTGCGTCGCCGTTTTCCACTGGGATATTCTCGGGAGGAATGGGCATGGAAAATGCATATTAATTTTTAAGGTTCGCGTTTTCGTTCCGATCTCTGATGGTAAACTCAATTGTTTTTTTTTGGTTTCATTTATTTTATAGATTACGATTACTGATTACTGATATTACTAAAAGCAAGCTAATCAGTGAGTGCCAATAACGAATAGTTAGTAAATACTGAATAGTTAGTAAATACGGAATAGTTAGTAAATACCGAATAGTTAATAAATACTGAATAGTTAGTAAATACCGAATAGTTAGTAAATACCGAATAGTTAGTAAATACTGAATAGTTAGTAAATACTGAATAGTTAGTAAATACTGAATAGTTAGTAAACGGTAAATACTGAGCGATTAGTGAATAATAACTACTGAGGGATTACTGGATTCTCAATACTGAATCGCCGATCGTTACGAAATGCTGATAACTTAGTACATACTAATTACTGAATAGCTCGATAATATTAAAAACCGAGTATTCAGTGAATGTTGATACGGAATAGTCCGATAATAGTGAATACTGAATATCCAGTGGCAATTGAACTCTGAATAGTCAGTCGATAATAAATACTGTTTAGTAATTTAATGCTGGATGAGAAATTCTTTTTAATAGGTATACATATTGATCAGAGAGAAGCTTTAAATGAAATCGAAATCAATAGGAAAATAATTTGTTTCCTTACTAAATAGAATAAAATAAAATAAAATAATTGAATTAATAAAATAAAATAATTTATTAATCATATTTCATAAAATCATAACTTTTTATCCATTCCGTGACTATTTATTTTTGACACGGACAACCCGAACACTAAGCGTATATGCTCCCGTAATGCATCGAATCGGGGGTAACCGGACCGTTATGCATCGATGCTTTGATGCACGCATTTAGAGCTCCGCGAATATCTCAACGTAGGCTCACCGACAAAATCGATGGGAAGGTGGCTTTCTACGAGATATTGAAAGCGGAACTTTCCACGTCTATCGCTCGAATACCCTTAGGCGACACGTGGAATTTTATCATTTGCATTGAGCCGAGTTTGAATATGTTAGAGAAGTTTAATTTAGGTTTGGGTAGGGCTCACAACTCCCGCTAAATCCGCTTGCGAAACCCATCGCAACGAGGTGCTGGAAAATACGCGGGTAGCACTTGTTTGAATATCGATAGCACGAGCCCTTTCGAATAACGGATTTTCTTTCCCTCTAAGATTCCTTTCATGATAGGAATAGGAATTAAAGCGCTCAAAGTGGAACTGTTTTTTTGTTTTTTTGTTTACCACTAAGGACCAACAGGAAATAATTAGTTTTGGAGGAAATATTTATATAAGATGTATAGATAAGATTGTTCGTGTTGCTTTTTTAACTCCTCTCCTACGAAATGTCATTCGACATATTTATAGTACAAATTTCGAGAATGCAAAATACTGAATAGTTGGTAAATACTGAATACTGAGTAATCACTGAATAATCAGTGATCAGGAAATACTAACGAGTCAGTGAATAATAATACTGAATAGTTAGTAAATACTGAATAATCAGTGATAACTAAATACCAATTAGTTAGTGAATAATAACTCTGAATAGTTAGTAAATGCTGAATACTGAATTGGCAGCGCGTACTAATACCGAATCTTTAGCAAATAATGAAAACACCGAATTGTCCGTAAATTCTGAACACTAAATAATCAGTCAATGTTAAATACTGAAGTGTCCGCGAATAATAATTCTGAATTGTTAGAAAATTCTACATACCGAATCATCAGTGAATACCGGGTACTAATGATCAACCGTTTGACTGAATAAAATACTGAATAGTCAATGAGTACTATATTGAAACGTTGCTTCTGAAACTGCTCGAAATTTCATAGGTCGAAAATTCGCTGTCGACGTACCACCCACATGGTTGCGTCGTTGTCTATTCGGTGGAATCGCGTGCCAGTTTTCAAGCCGCGGAAGAAATTCTGAACTACCTGTGGCGCGAGCACTACACCGAGGAACGATTCGTCATCGTAGTTGGAAACAAGGCGGATCTTGAGAGGAGTAGAACGATCGAAGCCAATGGTAAGTGCAACCATATTTTGAAATATTTTTTTTTTCGAAACTAATGTTCAGTTTCCGGTTTTAACGAAATTATGAAATTGAAATGAAAGCGTGTTTTGACGTCGTTGATCAAAAGAATTAATTCTAGATTGACGCCGGAGATATCGATAGGATATGAGAAATCTTGATGTTTGTGTTTGGGTTGATGGCAGATGTTTGGGTTTATTTGGGTTGATCAGTAGAATTGATCCTAGATCGAGGGCAGCAGACATTGACAGACTTTGCTCTTCCAGATGTTTTGGTTTTTCGGGACGGTTAGCTAATTGCAGGATTTCTTTAGTTACTGCTTCAGCAGCGAATAGCATACGTCAATTTCCAAATAAATAGCGAATTATGATTGGCATTTCCATTACGTACCATTACTCACGTGAATATAATTTAACGACCCGAAAGGATCATCGCTGACGAAACTTTGAGCCCCTGTAACGAAGCGATAATTATCGAACCGGTGGAACATTAATCTTCGAGGGGGGTAACGAAACAGTTCGCTTAATATCTTTTGCAAAAAAATGTTTGTTCCAGAGGGAAGAAACTTGGCAACTTTGCGGGAATGCAAGTTCATCGAGACTTCGAGTGGTATACAGCACAACGTCGATGAACTGTTAGTTGGTATACTCAAGCAAATACGTTTGAGAGAAACCCGGGATAAGAAACTGCGACGTCAGGGTAGTAAGGGAAAAATGTTGTCTAAGCTCCACGGCAGCAAAACCGCCCTCAGCCTCACTCTCGGCCGAGAGTTCCTGTATAAAATCTGTTTGAATGACAGCAAAAGCAAAAGCTGTGAAAATCTTCATGTTTTGTAATTCAATGAATATTTCAGGATTGTGAGAAGACAAAATCTATATCCTCAATTGAAGTAACTCTAATGACATTTTCCCCAATCTGGTCTAACCCTGAGAATTAAGAGTTGAAATTATAAGAATTGTTATTTCTCGATAAATTATAATCCGGTTCTAAATCCTCTTAACAAAAGTTATTTAGGGCAATAAAATACGCATAAAGTCATCCAACGTCCAACCTGCTTTCTCTAAAAACGACGGTGCAAAAACAATTTGAAATTTTTGGGTTGCATCGAAAATATTCCGCGTGAGCACTACTGCTGTGTGTCCCCACTCTTCTCCAGTGGTGCTCAACCAGTTAATTGGGTAATTTTACGATATTAAATTAACAGTGAAGTCGAATAGGGTAACCGAAATGTACGCGTATGTTCGCAGTTGGTAAGTGTACACATTCCTTTTACCTTTATTCTTCTTTTTTTCAATAAAAAAACGAAAATAGGTGATCAAAAAATATATTTTTCTATCGTGGCATTGAATATGACGCTGAAGTGCGAATTAAAATTTACGTCAGTCAATTTTATTCATGTCCGGAATTCGTTTCAACTCAATAATTATTAAAAAGTTCGAAGTTACATTTGGTGCTGGTAGAGTCATGGACATTCATAAGCGTTTGTCTTATCGGGATTAAGTGAACGCGAAAATATTTCATACTGATTCAATGTTTATCGAAGAAAATTGCAAAATATACGAGCAAATGTTTGTTTTTTACGATTTTCTGAAGTTGTACCGTTTCGCTCTAACTAGGAATTTTCAAATTGTCTTTATGTCATTATTTTTAAATATAGGATATTGAACCCGAACGAACTTTATACGTATTTTATTATCCTAACAAGGTTTGGTTAAAAAAAAGTTTATTTCTCCGTAAAAAGTTTTTGAGTTTTGGCAGATTCAACTGGATTATGAAGGCTCGAAGAACGATGTCATTGTGGAGACATGTGGTAATATTGGATCATAGTGGATGGTCGATAGACATTATACCTATAGATCTACCTACGTTTTTCTCTTTGTTCTGTTTCTTGTCAAGAAATATGTACTCCTGGACAGTAGTTTTTCAAAGTTTCTTCACGTATTCCTACAAGTGTATGTGTACGTGTATATACGAGAAGTACTCGCTGTAGACTTACTTTGGGAAGGAATAACGATAGCAATATAATGGTTTTTATTTCGTTAAGGGAATTATAGACGGGGTCCGCGTAAGTAATAATACACCCGTCGGCAATGCAGTGATTTGATTATTTATTAGCGGTCAAAATAAAAACATTGTAATGGAATAACAAATTTAATATTATCGATGTTTCAATGTTTAACCCTAATACTAGTATGACATGTAATCGTTGCACATTTTTTTCAGTCGATTTTGTATAGAAAATTAAATTTTTTTTGTATTTCTTAACAAAATTTCGAACATTTCACTGCTGAAGGATCCAAATTTTCGAGTCTACTCGAAGCTTGAGATCGAAGATTCCATTTTTACAAATTCATTTCGCCGAATAAAAGTTATGGATTTCTGCCTAATCAATTTCCATTTACCGAATGTTTTCTTCGCAGGATTTTTCAAAAAATCATAAAAAATCTTGAGAATTTGAAAGATTCTGAGTTTCTAGGATGTTAATCATGATAAAACTCACCCGTGTAATATTTCGTAGAACAAAAATTTTAGAAACATTATCTTGTGTAACGTAATAATCAAACTTCAATTTCCCTAGACTCTCTGATGTGTATATCAATATCGATCTCCGCCATTATTTTGACAAAAAAATCATTGTATCGTTTCCAATTTTGGAGCCTCGAATTGAATCATAAAAATTGAAACGTCGATAGCCTAAGAAATGGATAACGTAAAAATAGTGGGTACGTCTCGAGAATGTAGGATCGCACAATGCAAACGAGTAGGAACGGCCTAAGCATGCAACGGACGACTGTACGTAAGAGAAATATCAATGGGGATTAAATACTGGAGTTTCAACTCGGTTTTTAAATTCGTCCCTAAAAATATCAATAAATGTTATATATATATAAGATATTGGTTCCGATTGTAGAACAAATAGCACCTAACCTATCTAACCTCGATTTATGTTACGATACAATTTAAGATTAAGTGCCACGACAATTGGTACGATTACAGTACTGACGGAGGAGAACCTTATTTTTCGAACACAACATTTTTTTATGAATATTAACGGTACGGGTCGCTGTAATCGAGATATTGGTAATTATACAGAAGTGCAGGGCTCCAATTCAATTTTGGCGGGAGATTTTCGTTTTGCCATAAATTATTGTTATTAGTCACTACTAGTGATATTTAGCCGGCGGAGGCTGACATTTTTGATTATTAAACCCAAACAAACCCAAACAACCTAAAAACAAATTTCCATAAGTCATGAGGTTGTTTGGGTTTGTTTGAGTTTTTTTTTTTTTTGGTATATTCTGAAAGGCTCATTTCGTTCAAAAATTCGTCCCATTTCGACATTCAGGCGTCGAAGTATACGAAAATTCTTTATTTTATTGCATTTTTCGTCAAACTTCAAAATCTCATAATTTATGGAAATAATTAAAAATGTCAGCCTCCGCTGGCTTAATATCACTACTGGTGACTAATTTAAGTAATTTATGACAACTCAAAAATATCCCGCCAAAATTTAGTTGGAATCCCACGTCTGCATAATTGCTGAGATATTCTTCTAAAACTCGACTGACTATTATGGATAACCATATTATCGGATTCACAGAATACGCAAATTATGTTTTCACTATCGATACGTTTCTCGATATTAGCCATTGTTACGTGTTATCAATTTTATAAGAACCGCCCAGCGGTCCATTCATTCCGGCCCATCAATTAAGCCCAGAATCCGCGACGCAACTAAAACTATTGAAAGTGCATTTCGAGTTACGGATAAACTTTTGAAAAATACAAACAGCATTTTAATATGAATTTTGAAGTGCACCGTTCTTTCAATATTTTAAAAGATCCTTTAAAAGGATTTTTTGCCATGTGCCATAGTTTTCGAGATATCGATTTTTGAAAATTATTTGTTCACCTTTTATGCTATTACTATACTTCACTATGCACGCTTTTATTATACACGCTTTACTTTGCGATGTGCCATAGTTTTCCAGATATCAATTTTTGATAATTATTTTTTTTTATTTTTTATATTCTTATTGAAGTATTAGTATATAGTATTAGTATGCACGCTTTTACTATAACTATAGCTGATTGGCTAAGATATGGTTACACCTGTATAAATTATCGCGTTCCAGTTTTTTATCCATTTCTTCTAGACTTGCACTTAGTTAATTCGTTTATTAATACCGAAATTCAAACAAACCCAACTTTTAAATATCCACACGAGCAATCTCAAAATCAAACAAACCTAACCTCAAACAAATACCATACCCAAAAAAAAAAAAATAAAATAAACTTGAAATCCGAGCGAACCCAATAGTAAATAAATCTTTACGTACCCAAAGAAACCTACCGAACCCCGTTGCGATGAAACCGACTTCCGGTACTTACGTAAAATAAGATTTATGAAATTTCGGCAAATTTTACGATACGCGGGAACAAAGAACCCGCCGATTTCGTATCGAAGTTTCAGAAATATTATCGTCTGTATAATCCAAGGTTATCGAGCGTTTCTCGAAGCATCGACCCAGATGAAATATGGAAAGAAGTTGGAAACTAACGAAAACGACAGGTTAATACCGTGATGCTTTCGTGTCCGGCACTTGAGAGGTTAAACACATTTGCTCTGAAGAAGATTAATGGGGTTAAAACCGGGAGAAAGTACTGGCGTCTCTATAGTATATTCCATGGTATTTCATTGGCCAACAAAAGTTTTACGACGTACCGTATAGGTCAACTTGAGTCTGATTGTCCGTCGGAAGTTCAAGCTATAGCGATGCCACATTTGTTTTAGTCTTCCCTTCCCATCCTCATTGCGAAAGTTTAATCGCAGAATTATTGCGCCGCTTAAATCACGGTTTTACACCAGTTTCAAACTACTCGGATAACCGCGACGGTCAATTTGTCCGTATTGTATCATTACTGTATTTTTATAGTACGTTTTTCGTAGTAAAATTAGCGCGAGCTACAGTCTAATTTTTTTTTCGGGTTTGCGAATTTTTTAGGTAGACAGCTGTTCGTCTATAAATTTGACATTGTCCGGTGAAATTTCGTCGAATTCTGAAGAGCCGTTTAGGAAATCCGTGGGTATTTACTATCTCAATCGGACATACCGACCGAGCTGGGGTATCGCTCTCTCTCTCTCTTAATGAGCAATTATAAACGAAAAAAACCCTTGTTTTTTGGATTAATTGTTAAATATAATAAAACACGTTTTAATTAATTATTCAAAAAAATACACAAATCGGTCGAGTACAGGTTATTTACAAAATACTTTTTACAAAAAACAATGTCTACGAAATACCTTTCACAAAGTATATTTTTCAGTACATTTCCGGTGCATTTTAGAATGTACGCATTACGTTTTTTTTTTTAAATAAACGCGTAATACAAGGTGTAATAATATTTTAATCTTGCGGGCTGATCCTATTGTCATTTCGTAAACCACAATTTTGGCGGCTGATTTGATCGCCTTCAAATTTGCAACGACGGTATTGTGATGCGTCCACGTAGTTAATGATCCATCATAGGAAACATCGATCGCTATTGTGGAAGTGTCGTATACTTTGTACCTATCTGTCATTAGGGATACCGTTTGGGTGCGACCTTAAACTACAATGGCTGCACGCTGGGCTATCTGGGTAAACTCTAAAACGCATTTAATTAAAGTTGCGTTGCGGAATTAATTCCGGGCCTTGATTTTTCGTATTCTCTATCCGATGGTGAACCAAAACATATCGATGAAAATTGATGGTAATAGCGCATCTTCGAGTTGGTAATATCGTTCACATTGTCCAAGAGAATGTGGGCCTGAATCATTAACGTCTCTCGATCGATATTCGAGAATCGTTTTAAACAAATGTTTAAACAAATGTAAAAAATGGGCAGGAAAAAAAACCCTGAACTTCGACATAGTGGTTATCTGTGAGAGCGTCAATGACGCTCCATCTCCGAGACCTGTGCCAATAAGTAATTACAAAAGAGAATTGATGTCCGAAAGCGTTGGCCACTTCGCGAAGCAGTTCGATATTAATATTACTATTCACACGTTACCGGATATTATAACCAAACGTAATGTTTAACAAGTATGGTGTACAAAAAACAAAACCGCGAGGGTAAACGTGTTAAGGAAATTTGGTCGGCTGTACTATTTTTGTAAGCGTTCTGTAGCTATTGGATATTAACTTTGATGTAAACTTTAGGTGGTTTGTTAAAAGTGACGCGTCACTGTAATTTTCGTAACTATACGATACGTGATCCGAAACGGGAAATATGTTACATAATTTGTGTCTATATTCTGGGAAACTCACGTACAACTGAGTACACTTGATATTTTGTCTTACGGAAATTATGGGAACTATATAACCCATGGCGCTTGAATCGCCACCGCCTGCACTGCGTGTAACATGTAAACTACTTTTTCAATTGTCTCCTGATACTCCTAACCTCAAATAATGATTAAAAAAAGATCTAGTGGAATGTCTACTAATGATATCGTCGTATTAAAATTGTGAATGGGAAAAAACTCGCAGCCGCTGATTAGGGACCTCAGGAACGTCGATTTCAAAGCAATTGTCAGTGGACCGTTAGGTTAGTATTGTTCGGATTGAAGAAAGCAGCGGCGATTTGTAACTAAGTTTCTAGTTGCTGTTAGTAGGTTACTAGCTTGCTATTGTGAGGTTACTGATTTGGTGGTAGTAAGTTACTAGCCTGCTGTTAGTTAATTACTAACGGACAGCTAGTAAGTTACTACCCTGGTCTCAGTAATTTACTAATATGCTAGTAAATTTCTAGTCTGGTGTTAAGAAATTACTAGCCCGCTATTATTAAGTTACTAATCTGATGTTAATACGTTACTAGCTGACTAGTTATTACAACTACATTTCTATAATCCAACTTTCATTGACTCTCGATTTTGATTATTCTTTATATCCAAATATGGCGAATTAATTATGCATGAAAGTGAGTGAACGACTATGTATTTATAGATACACTTATACGTATGAAGGTAACTGATGTACTTCCTGAAAAATGTACGTGGAATCTATTTCGACAATCAAACAAGTTTACTAAACGTATTATTGACTGTATGTATGAAAAAAAAAAGATGAAATCTAACTGTATCTGTATGAAACCGAAAGCAATATACTGTGTATACTTTCTGCATTTATCCCGTTGTATATTTATTTCATGAATTTTTGCATCACGCATTATTAGCAAACTAGAAATATTTGAAAGGCGTAACTCCGATGAGTACTGTTCGGAAGCATTTCTGAGTGAGAGTGAATATTGTTGTGTCTCTCGACATTGACTCCTTGATTGCAGTGCCTCTCGCGGCGAAGTTCAGCAAAGGTACGATGTGAACCAACGAAGTGGTTTCCATAATATCATAATTTCAAAACAGTGGTATCTGCATTATCGACCAAAAGAATCGTGATCACCAACCGAAGGTATTGTGATAACTGACTGAAGGTAATGCTATGAAAACATTTATCAGACCTTGGTGAAGGTTCCGCAACAATATTTCCGTCTCCTGCCAGAATAATTTTTTGTCCAGTAGGGTTAACTTCTCCAAAGAGAACTTGGTATCTGTTAAACTGCATACTGTCCAACCGCTTGGAATGAAATTTATTGTGTGTATGCAGGACACTTGCTTTAAGAGGAACATGCTCGGCATTTACCAAAATTTTGAAAAAAATTGCGCAGAT
>JAPYZI010001170.1:0-35354 GCA_030523105.1 Ophioninae sp. A BG-2022a | reverse complement strand
CGTAGGGTGAGCTTCTTATGTGATATCCAAAGACATTTGGAGGGTTTGAAAAAGGATTTTGCCTAACTTAAACAATGGCGTTGGATTCGTATCGATATCCTTTATAGTTTCCCCGGAATGTCCACTTGAAAAATCGCTGAAAAAAACACAAAGGGGTATGTATGGAAAAATTTGCAAAAATCGATGGTCCAACTTTGAAATTCTGCCAAAAATCGGAAAATCATCGGATTACGATGATTAAAAAAGCATTTTGAAGAGAAAATCATAACGAAGAGATCGAGCACAGATTGGAGTGCCAAATCCAAAAGGAAAAAAAGTTATCGACGATTGAGTGAAAAAACTTATATGGCCCAAAAATCGAAAAAAATTTTGGATTTTTAATATTTTTTTTAATGGTCCATTACGATGTATTTTGACCCCCTGAGTACGAATCTACCATTAATTTCCCCGAAAACCCAAAACTTCCATGAAAAAATCGTAAAAAACTACTAAAAACCCTCTTTTTTTGCTATGCGCGGTGCTTTCGACGAGATTTCGATAACATTCGTCGAATGTCCAATCGAAAATTTTCAGCTGATTACAAACATACCCGAGTTTTTGTCGAAAGTACAAAATTAGACTGGGAAAATGCAAAAAACCTTTCCAGAATATTGTTTGACAAGCCGATTACTCAAAGTTTCGGAGATGCTAACTTTGCGGCGGTCGTCCATAACAGCTGGACGCTCGAGACGCCGCCAGGCGGCAGTTTCCGTCGCGAAATGAATGTCTTCGAGCCGCTCATAAGTCCTCACTGTCCGTTAACCCCCTTATTGAATTCCGGCGCCAACGAATTTTATTCGGTACTTTATCCGCTTTGTATTTTTATCCAATTTCTCCTCTTCATTGAGAGGATTTGTTGGCTCGCAAGATGACGACTGCGAACGGATGACCGCGTCAGAGATGACGCGGGAGAGAGAGAGGGAGCGAGAAGGAGAGATCATTTCCTTTACAGTCGCACAAACACGACTTTTGCATCGTCCGCGAAAATCCAACAAGAGGGGACGTTCGGTCACAGGCGGACGAGACGCTTACGCGGCCACGCGCAAGGTTGCTCACGCTTGCGAAGACTCCGCGATGCACGAGTGACTCGTTAAATCGCGTGTGCGTGGCCGTTTAGTCCTCGGGTCTCTTTGGGTCGAAGCATCCGCCCCCCCCCCCCCGAACTGTACGGTTCGAACCGTCCCTCCGTTGCGTTCTCGCTCTATTTTCCTCATCTGATTAATTCCCCGGACGTTGCGCATCTGTTGATTCTTTGAAAAAATTGATGGCATCTTCGTCGCCCCGATGAGACCACCGTCAGAATTATTCACTTCCGTCGGAGCACAATTTTAACTCGAAATAATGAAACAAAGATAATTTTCTTGAAAATAAGAAAACGAAAGTGGATTGTCCAATTTTGTTGACGCGCCGAATGTCATCCGTCTCGAAAAATTAGAAACAAAGACGCGTAGAATTGTAAGAAAAATGTTTCGAAACGAAGAAAAGCGTGGCCGAGAAAAAAAAAGAAAGCGAGGTTTCCCCAGAGTTTCGATAAATATCAGGGAATATCGAGAGCGATGGCAGTCAGGGGAAGAGTAATTGAAAAGAAAATGTTACAGTATCGAAGACCGTACCGCGAACGTTTATGTACAATAAAGTGGACTCGACGTATATACGCCAGCCGAGGCGTGTATTTTCGTGCGACCCGATAAGAGTCCATCGCACCATAAAATCCACCATTGGCTCCTACCCAGTGTCCATTCCCCCGGCTTCTCCGCCTCTCTCTCTCTCCGCTTATACACCATTTTTCTAGAGGCTGGCAAGGCGAAGCAAAAGTTTACCGGAGAGGAGCCACGGGAGAGCCTCGGGAGACTCGCGCAGAGGCGAAGAAAAATAAGAGCTCGCGGCTCCACGGATCTATCGATTTATCGATGCGACGCTGTATAACCTTCGAACCGCATCTTTGACCACAAATTGATTAGATTGGACGGCCGAGAGCTGTATCGAAACGCGACCAAAGTATTCCGTGTCCTCTTCTTACGCTCCCCGCCCTCTCTCTCTCTCTCTCCCTCTCTCGGTCGAACGCTCGGTCGCTACGGCGTCCGACGACAGGGCTTTAAGTAAATGAGATTTGTTACCGTGGATTTCAATTACCCAAAGTGCCGGGACACTGACACGCTCCGCGAGAGCCACCGGCTCGTGTTTCGATTCGCCCCCTGAGGCAACCGCCGATTCCGAACCCTTCCTCCGCCGGGAGTCCGTGCACCTTCGCCCCTTCGTTCTCTCAACGCTGAATCCGCCCTCTGTCTACTCGCGTTCTGAAAGATTGCCTCCTTATTTTCTTCAAAGTCCAATTCGACGCCAGAACCCACGAATCGAACGAAAATAATCGCCCCGTTGGTTATTCCTGCCGCTTTTCTTTGTTTTTCTCGTCGCAAGACGATGACTCCTTCGTAACGTTTCGTCAGCTTCTTCGTCTCCCATTGATCGCACGGCAGAGCGAATACGTAATTGGAAAATTCTCCCAGGGGGGTGGAAAAGAAATGTTTCCTTTGAGCGATTATTGTGCCAATTATCCCGTTGAATTTAACTTCAGCCATTATTTTTCCTTTGCCTTCTTTGCATTTCAGATCGCCGGAGACGATCAAAGCGAGGCGATCGGGAGAAAACTCGAGCCGATCTCGGACGGGCGCGCCGGTGAGTTTAAATTTTATAATCCGCGAATCTCGTTAAGAATTTCTTACCAATCGAGAGGAGAAGAAACGTTATTACCGCGTCTGCCGTTTCGGGCCGGGATCTTTCGTATTTTCGGGAAGCGGAGCTGGCGCCGGGGGAGACAAGAGCGAAAAGTGCGGAATGTACGCGCGAGGAACTCGGTTATACTCGAAGCTCGTCACGTTTTCCCGTTTCTTTCTGGCGTGTGCCAAGGCAGGACGGTTCAAACGACGAACCCTGCGCCTTGAATTTAGAGAGCTCGATCTCTCCATCTCCGGTTCTCTCTTGCTCTCCCTTGCTCCCGATCTTGCGTTCTTTCTTACGACCCGACCGCGGATGTTTCCTCCTCGAGAGACGTTGCAGCATCCGCGGAAACGCACGCGCGGATACTTCAACGCCTCGCGAAAGGAAAGTTCCTCGGAGCCCGCGACGCGAGGAAGAAAGGACTCGGTTGTGGGTGCGAAAGAGCACGGAGGAACGCTGCACCGCCGCCTTATTTCTCACGAGAGGGAGCCTTCTATGCTCGAGCGGTTCACAATTTATGGCTCTCGAGATTACTCGTGGAACTCTTGGTCCCTCGTTTCGTTTTTTCTTGTTTTCTTTCGCTGTCTCGGAGAGCCTCGCGGCTCCTTTCCCGAGATCGTGAGAGCGCTCGAAAAAAAAACTCGAACGGGTGTTAAATTAGATAGGAACGGGCTCGGTCGATGAGCGAGGGTGGCCCCGCAACCGTCACTGGCACGGTCCAACCGCGTTTCGAGTGTCTCTTCGATCAGTCGATGCGACTCAAACTCGGCGAAGCCTCGAGAAAAACACCGCGGCTACCACTTTGGCCTTCGAAAAACTGGGAACGGTGCGGTTTACGCGCGTAGGGTGAAAGGGAAAGGGCTGGTAAAAGCTCTCAAGGATACGCGAGAAGCGCCGGCACTTTACTCGCGAGTATCCCGTACCCCTAACCAACCGAATCTCCGATCTAATAAAAAATAAATAAATCAACGGTGCAACGTCGAGGTAAAAACTCGATATTTCCAAAGAGTCAAGGTCAATCGCTCACCTTTGACAATTTCGATATATTCGGTAGGCTCCTCCGGACTGCACGGTTGGATCGTGAAAAAGTGCACGCGCGTTACGAGCCTCGACCTTTCTCGTCCAAATATCTCGTTTCCGAACGAATCGAATATCCGATTCAACAGACCGAACGAACAAACAAGTGATTCGAATATTCAATGTCAATGCAAAAATTCGATATCTCGGCAAATCCAGGGTCAGCCGCGTAACGGAACGAATTTGAACGTATCGTCGATGAATAATGGAAGTTTTGAATAAAATTGGAAGGTCGATTCGGCGCGTGTGTACCGCAGCGTTATTGCGTTCTAAAAAAAAGTGCACCGGCTTAGCGGGGGAAACGGGAGGGACGGAGAAAGGGCCGTTACTGGTAGGACCGCGCGGACTTTCTGGCTTCCAGCCAGAAAAAAAACCAGAGAGGAACGAGCAAATGGAAACGAGGGCGGGCAAAGAGAGACCACGGTCGGGTATCGGGCCGCGAACACCCGCGTGCGGTACTCTTCGAGTAAACGTTCGATGCGCGCTCCCTCTTTGGCTCCCCACGGGCCACCCGACCTCACCCCGTACACGGACTAGCCGTGTGAACCTCCGGAATGTGAGTTTCGTCGCTGGAGCCTCTCCTCGATGCGCGAACCAACGGAGGGAACGATCGTACGGCTGCCCCGAATCTCCCGTCCCGATACGGACGACACGCCTTGATTAGCCTCCGTGGAAATTGCATTCCCGACCGTTTAAACGGAAATATCATCGGGAACTGTTTATTCGTGGTTCGAGAGTGACGGTGACGGTGCGGTGTGAATCCTCCGCGTGAAATCAGTCCTACATTTCCATCAATTTCTACCAATTACCGGACCTCGTTGACTCACGCCTCAACCGGACGATCTGTAAAAAAAGAAAACATCGTTCGCCATCTTCGAGAGGACTTTTATCGCTCGAATCTTACGATCGTTTTTATGCCAGGATACGCACGTTCATCGTTGGAACAAAACCAAATCATGAATTTTCAATCGCGAATAAAAAATTCCATTTTTCAACGACGTTTGGTCCGAACCTGGGAGAATTATCTTTTTCTACTTTTTTTTTTTTAACTAAGTTAAAGTTACCGCGATCCACCGCGTCAACGAAATCTTTCGGGAGCCATAAGAAAAAAAAAAGAAAAAAAAACAAATACGCTGTGCACTCGAGTACCAAGTTCATCGAGTTCCTCCGATCATAGTTTCGTTGGCTCGAATCGTCCGAGTCCGTCAACTCGGACAAGCTGGCGAAACTTCTACTCCCTCGATTGAATAATTCGACAAAAAATATTTCCGTCGTTTCTTCAACATTTGTAAACGCGCTAGCTTCGCGCTCGGTTCGAACGAATCCGTCAACCGCGAGAAAACGTATTTATAGCCGCGTCAATGATACGGACGTGATTCAATTTCGTGTCGGGAGATTGCGGGATCGTCCGGAGGATGACGCGGGTATTCCTCGACGCGACGGAGTCACCGCACGAGACGAAATCGGACTTTGAACTTTGCGTTGGTGGACGTACGTTTCGCGAATCTACTCGGACAGCTCGGTAGCCGCGTCGAGACGGATCGACGGGTTCGACGGTATCACCGGATGTTACTTTTCCACCAACTTTCCGAGCGTTTGAACGATTCGTTTATCCGAAGTGTATCGTCCTTCGTACAAAAAACGAAACCGAACAAACGAAACGCCGGCGGTCACCGATCGGAGTATCGGGCCTCCGGTCAACGGCCCTCGCGACGAAAGCTCCCCGAGCGTCGACCGCTGCCTTCCGACCTTTCACCCCGGGGTGATCTCCCGGCATCGAGTAACACGATTAATAAGAGGTCACGAGGGGATACGGGAAGTGAAATAAAGCGTAACGGTCGGACGGCTTCGCCGGTAAATCGATCCGGCCTCCTCTCGGCGTCTTATCGGATTCCTGCGGTGTCTCGATAAGTCGAATCCCCGGAATGTGATTAACCGAAGCGAGACGGAGCTATCGCGGAGGGACAAGGTCCGCGGGGTGGTTCGGAGCACCCGGGAGACGGGAGGCTTTTGCCTCTATCGCGGAACAGGGACGAGAGAGCTCGGCTCGAAATCGTGTAATCCGAGCGAGGGACGCGAGACGTATTTCGGGTGATGTTGGTGCAGCGCTGCCCGCGCGTACACGCGTATATTCCCGGCGTCCCGATCCCCCTCCCCCTCTCCCGGCAGAGTCCGGGAACCTCTCCTTTCCCCGTTTCGTTCGCCTCTCTCGCTCTCCGCGCTCGGTTCCTCCGGGTCTCCCCGCGGAGCCTCGAATTTCCAAGCGAATTCGATCCTTCAACGCCAAAGCCCGATCCTCCGCTGAGCTCGGGACTCCGAACCGGCGGGGCGTTTGTTAGCGCGATACCTAATCCTTCTCGGTTAATACCTGACTTTGTATTTACCGAATCCCAAACGCGGAGCGCACTCTCGCGAACGCGAACCGATCGGCAAATTTTGTCAATCGAGGCGGTTGATCGCTAATCCGGACGATTCAGGATTGGGATCGAGCCGAGCCGAACAATTTTTAATACATACGCGTTTTTTTTTTTACTTTCGGCGCACGAATTTTCTCGAGGCGAACCGATAATCGAGCGAACCCGCACTTTTACAACCGTTCGCGAATTTGAATAAGAAGCCGTGGCAGCGAAACGTACGATTGCCGAATTATACAGGTGCAACAGTCCCCGGTCTGCCGTAAATAAGAGCGCAACCGCGACGAGCCTGCCTGATTACCGCGATTACGATCCTTCGCCGTGACGGCGTTGCCTCCTCGATAATTAGGCGCCTCCTTTAATCGCGATCTTCGCAGAGCCGATGGAATTGCGTTGCGCCGAGTAGGGTGAGAAACGCCTCGGATTATCCCGAAATTTTGCACGTCGCGTTCGAGCGCGTGTTCCGTCACGCGCGATGACTGGATACGCACCAAACGCGCCCTTCTCCCCTCTCTTCCTCTCTCTCTCTCTCTCTCTCTTGCAGGCGCGAGTGCAAACGCGATCCTCAAAGCTATCGAGATCGCGCGCGGGTACTTTTTGGAACAGGACGCCTATTTCGGAGATAGCGCCTAACCGGAATTCCGGTTAGGCTCGTTTCTTTTTTTCGCTACCAGGCCAGGAAATAATTCGAGGCTGCCCGATTATTTTTGTGGGGCGTCGATCCGCGTCAGGATGGCGAACTCCGCAGCGCCTCGCGTTTGAATAACTATCGCGCGCGAGCGTCCACGAAAATTGCCACGGCGACGAATAAATTTGCTTAGTCGAGCTACACGGACCGAACACAACGGACGTATATTTATAAATTTTACACTCTCTCGCTTCTTCTCGTTTCTCTTCCTTCGCTGCGCGTGGGGTTGCTGAACTTTTCGGCCCGAAAAAAAAACCACACGCACACACGCGCACCGTTCACACCTGTACGAACCGTGAACCGTGCGTTTCGGGACGTGAAACCGGAACTTTACATTTTTGACACGGCTAGACCGCAAGACCGGAGATGAAAAATCATCGAAGAAACTGAAAGAAAGAAACACCGATGCGTTCGTACGCTGACAAAAAAAAATATTAACGCCCGGAGACTGAATCGATTGATTCGTTTGTTCAATTATTTAAAAATTCAATCCGAACAAACGTTCCAATCGAAAGGGAGAAAACCTTTTTTTACCCAATCCCATTTTTTGTTGCGTTTGCAAAGGAAACGTTGTATCACCGTAAAAATCGTTATTCGGAGTGCAAACTTTGTCGCAGCTTTCAACCTTGAGGACTCGATTGAAATTTGAGAATAAAGTTTGAATCAATTCGGCGTTTCGTCAGGTTTCGCAGCTGGTAAAAAAAAAAGCTTCGCGCGGACTCCAGTGCTCGGTGAACTTGAAGGAAAACAGGTTTTTTTTTCTTTTAGTTCAGCCGCCAAATTCAGTGCTTCAACGAACCGTGCGTGGACCATAATTGTAACGTACGCGACCGCGTATTATACGGACGGGCAGTGCAGGCCTGTGACCACGCGTAACGCGGAACGAGGAAGAAAGCTTCTCCTCTGTACTCATTTGCCGTAATTTATCCAAGAATTATACGTACAAGCGCGTACACACGTATACGTGTATCTTCATTCGCACGAATAGGCATACGCGGACTTGATTTCCGCGAACTCGACTCCGATGCGCGAGCGCGCCAGCCTCTATCAACCGGTGCAACGCGAACGGTGGTGCGCGAGCACGCGCCCCGGGAATTAGCATTGTTTGCAAGTTAAATGAGGAGTCCGTCCGTTTTTACGACGCAACGGATCGAGAGGGTACGCGCTCGGGCGAGCGCAATCTCGCCGCCTGTCCGCCCGCTGGTCGGCGCGCATGATTCTCTTACGGGATTTCGATCCTAGAGGGCGAACGATCTCTCACGGCTCCCTCCAACCGTTCATCGTTCCACAAATTTCACTCGCGCTCATCCGCACATCGGACCTTTTTCTCTTCACCCGCGTACTTCCTCCTCGTTTAATTCGCGAATTCAATTACCGAAACGAGGAAAGCTCCGTTGGAGAGCCCCGAGGCGTCGCGAATAATAAAAAGAACGACGCTTCGCCGGTCGCGCCCCTTCGATCAGGAAATCGTCAAGATATCGCTCGAAAGTCGGACGCGCGTGAAAAAAAAAGAAGTGGCACGCGCTCCTTACGTAACAATACGATTTTATTAACGAAAAATGTACTTTCGCTCGAGGAACGAATAACGCCCACCTATTTCGAAAACGATAAAAACGGGAAAATGATTATCAGCTCGCCCGGCTTATCCACCGACCGAGGAAGATTCACCGCGAAACGGAAGAACCGCGATGACGAACAACGCGATTTAGGAGCCAGGGGGCCCTTTTTCCAGGTTCGCCCTCATATTTATAGGTAACGGGAGACGCGGAAAGTCTCGCGAGAGTAATTAACGGTTCGGTAGAACGGTCGCCGCGAAACTCGTTCACCGCCACCCGCACCGCCGCTCTCTCAACCCTCAGGGACCAAGGGAGGTGGAGAGATCAAGAGAGAAAGAGAGGGAGAGAAGACAAAGGACGGTGCACGAGAGAGTCGATGAACGTTGAATATTTAAAGCCCGCGAATAATTTCGCACGACGGAAAATCGCGATTGTCGCGTATCGTTGATTCAACCGTTGCGCGTATCCACGAGCCCGCAGACACCAGCGCGAGCGTGTGTTACCAAATATTCGCTCGTACGCGAGAGTTCAGTCCCGATATAAATCTATACGGATCGCCGACTATTAGCGTTCCCTCGACCAGCGTACAGGGTGCGCGATCCAACCGATTTTCTCGACAACTTCGCGCCGCGAGAATTGTCACAAATATTTGGGTCGCGATAAAACTTGTAAGGGAAAAACCATTCGTTCCCCAAAAGTGTTTATTTCCGCTTGGCGCGTAGATTTTCGAAAAAAGAAAAAAAAAACACTAGAATTTACGGCTACTCGGACTTTGAATATTCGGTCAATATTTTTGTAATGAAAGATTATTCAAAAAGAAGCTTTCCTCGGAACGTCATTTTTACTGATAGCTGGGAACGAGCCTGCCTACCCGTTGATCGGTAGACATCGATCGTGCCAAGTTTTTATTTCAAAAGAGCACGAGCCTCGCAGTCCTCGACTGTCGGACGCTCGACCGTACGCCCCTTCGACGCGAAACCGGAGGATCGGAGCAACCGCCGTCGTACGCGTTCCCGAGAGGCTTTATCTTTTCACAGCCCCTGCGGTTTTTTCCTCGTCGGTGACGCGGTTTTCACCCCGCGGACAGCAGGGACGAATAACCCTCCTTTTCTCTTTACGGCGGCGGCCCGGAAAATACCGAAGGATATCCGCCAAAGGAGCCAACACTGGCGGACGTTAAAAATTATGGAGTACTATTATGGACCGGGATGAAACGGAACTCGAGAGTTCACGCGGAACGGCCCGTTCGACCTCGAGCGTGCGCGAGTCTCTCCTCCTCGATGGAACATTTTGTTTCAACCGAGATTTATGACTTTTCATAATTATTGGAACGAAGGATTTCGCTCGTCGCGCTCTCGTATCGATTCGTCAAGGAAGCGCGGAGAGTCTCTCCTTTCACCGAACGAATAAACGCGTTTCCCGATTTATGGAAACACGCGTGGTCGTTGGAATCTTCGCGAGAGTCTTCCGAGCTGAAGATTCGGGGGCAGGGGGAGGGGGGAGAGTCGAACGAGAGAAAGAACGTTGGAAGGGTGCGACGGAGAACCGATCAAAGTTAACGAACATCAAAGCGAGGGGAGAGGCGCTCCGCGAAACGGCAGCGAGGCTCTGTGAAAAATGAGACTCTTGTACGAGAGACGACGCGCGAGACTGACTCGACGGTACGTTCAGAACCGATTATCAACCAGCCGACCCGACCGAACTTCCGAAAACAACGCCACGCTCTTCGCGAATGTTCTCCCGACCGGCCTATCATCATTTTTGTTCGCGGCGAACGAAACGGAATACTTTTATTCGTCGAACGATTTTTTTCGTCACGATGCAATCGTAATGGGATACTTGTTTCGAGACAAATTGAGAAATAATAATACGATAAAAACAATTCGCTTTATTCATCTTTTTTCACGCAACTTTTATCACTGAAATCTCAGTGATGACAAATTCGCGGTTATTTTTTTTTTTGACTCGGCAATCGCCAAAAACCCGTTATAAATTTTCGATCGACGCAACGACTATTATTACGATCGCGAAAGTCGAATTTTTATCCGTCGATGCGGGTACGCGCGACGCTTTCATCGTACAATTATCGGCCGCCGCGATAATTGACCCGAATAATACGCTTCTCTCCACGGTTATCCAACGAAAAGTGGGCTCCCGGAGAAAGGGAAAAAAAAGAAAGAAACGGTGGATTCGAAGCAAAGTACGGAAGAGAGCGGTGCGATCCGGAAAGGGCGAGTCGAAGGGGTACACGGAAAATGTATTTGCGGAGAGTCGAGGGTATCGCGTCCTCGCGCATCGGAGGGGTTACGAAGGAGAGTCGAGGAGCCCAAGAATCGTTAATCTTGCGTGAAGGAAACATTCGTCTCGAGGCCTCTCGTGCGTGTGCGTTGCCGCCCGAGAGCGCACCCCGCGAGTACTCGAAACTCGAAACCACCCTTTCGTCGCGATTCCCTTCCTCCCTCCCTCCCTTCTTCTCGACTCGTACCAGTCCTGCTACGGTGCATTCCTTTCCGTGCGTTCGCGCGTCGACGCGAACGCTGGCGCTTTCCGCTCTGCCTTTTTCACCTCCGACCAACGACGCGGCTCTGACTTTTCCCACGCGAAATAACTCGTCCCGTATTTCAGGAAACCAGCGTCGCGCGTTACTCATGGATTTTCTCTTTCGACTGCTCCCACACCCGATTAATATTTCTTTGCAAACTTCCACTCGTAGAGAGAGAGAGAGAGACAAAGAGAGGGAAAAAAGCCACTCTCTCTCCGACAACAGTTTTTACCGATCCCTCGAATTCTTTCGAATGCTTTCTATCGCCTCTACATTTATTTTCGTGTTTTCCAATTATTATTATTATTATTATAATTATAATAAACGTAACACGGGAACGTACCGGAACGGAGAGAGAAATCGGTTTGGATTCGCGAAAGAGAAGCGTCGGAGACGAGAGAGGACTCGTCGTCTCGCGGTCGCCTCGCCCCTCTTCACCGTTGGTCGGTCGATCGGACGACACGAGCGAATACTCCTAGCGACTGCTCGGCATTTTCACTCGCCGTGTCCCTTTCCTCCCTCACCTCCCGTTTCCCGCACACTCGGTGGAAACAGCCGCAAAACTAATTGCGTTCGTAAACGCATTAATACGCCTGTACCCGTCTGATCCTTCGAACAAGTTTGGCAACCGAGGGGACGGAGAAACGCGCGGATGAGAAACGGAGGAAGAGCGTCGAGAGACGGAAGAGGCGAAGGAGGACCGGGAGGAGGCAGTGAGCCGGATCGAGTGAGGGATTATTAGGCTTCCCGCATCCCTAATAGACCGTGAATCGCCTCGGGCACTCATCGTCCGCTGCTCCTTGAACGTTTCGCCCCTCCACCTTCGGTGGGCCGGTCCTCAATCGCGATTCAATTATTACGGTCGAGGCTCGAGGATCGAGGAAAAACCCCGGTGTCGCTTTCCCGTTCCGCCTTGATCGAGAATTCTACCCTCCCTCCTCTTTTCCCCCCATCTTTTCTCCTATTCGTTATCAACTTTCCTTCATGGTTGAAAACCTCGCGTTTTTCTTCCGAATCGAACGGAAGCGCACTCTCCTCCGTGAGAATACTATTTTTTCTGCTTTTCTCTCGTTTCCCGACGCGAGTACGTCCACGCTTGAAAAAGCAAAGGCTCGATAAAAAGAGTTCCGAACGATCGCGAGGGCCAGAGGCTAAATCTCTACGCGGCGAATCGCCGAATCCCTCCTACTATCCGACAAACATTTTTCAGTGCGCCGGGGCGGATCGTCCGAGCGATGCAATCAAATATTTGCTATACATCGTAACGTTCATAAATATTTAATCCATCGTACAAAAGAGTTTTATAAAAAATCAACGAAAAGTCAACGGCGGTGGAGCGGCTGTGTGTTTTTTCAATTATCGTCGAACGGAGGTGGCTTCGCGAACCAAAAAAAGAATCGGATATTTAATAGTTCAAATTTATAAATACCCGAGCGGGTAATACTCCGATCCGAAATAATCATGATTCTTTGTACTCGGAATTTGATTATTTCGATTCCGCCGTAGGCGAAACGAAACGATGATTCTAACGAGCGATAAAGAAACCGTGACGTATCGTTAAAGGTCGCTGCTCGGTGTTCGGTTCCGCGGACGGTCAAGCGCCGATACGTTTGGCCGCGATCGCGCGAGAGACGACGACGGAGCACGGAAGCGGCGAGGGGGCGGCCCGGGGGGGATGAAAATGACTAAAAAATCTCGCACGCGAGGAACAGCGTCGGCTCCTCGCTAGTTCAGGAATGTTCGTGAGCGAGCAGTCCCCGCAAATGTAAATTGCTCGTTCTCACGCGAACGAGTACCTCCGATCCCTCCACGCTCGTCCACAACCCCTATCGATTTTCTCCAGGAGCTTCGCGAAGTTCGGTGCGCGCGCGTGTACGCCCCGCACCTTTTCCTAGCGTTTGTGTACAGCCAGCCGTGTTTTCGAGCACACGCGGCAATCTTATCTCCATCGGAGTCCTCGGTCTCTCTATGTTTGGCGCGGGAAGGGCACATCCGTGATGACACGCGCGCCACCGAGTCGAGGCGTCTCGCGCCGAATCGAAGCTAATATTTGCCCAACCGACGAACGCGTCGAGCGCGCAACGATACTTCGATCCACTTCGCTCGCTACCCTCGTCTCTTCCCTTCGTTCTCTCACGCGCGCGTTACCCTCCGATCTAAACGGAATTTTGAATGGAGCATCGCGATTCTAGATATTTCCAGATTTTCAGAAATTCAGACGACACCCGAAGGAGCTCGGATCAACGCGTTTTTCCAAGTTCACTTTAATTCACGATAATTATTCGTGAGTTATAATTAAATAGCTTTTCGCTTCCCCGTCGAAACGATAAAAATGTACGAAATATTGATGCAGCTTGGAAATCGTTGACCGTCGAGGAGGAATCGGCAGGATAGAACCAATGGATCGCGGGGATCGGGAGTAAACCCTCGTACACGGTACGGCACCTCGATCTCGTGGAAACGCTCGTGTGGATCGTTTCCGCGTTCAGCCCCATCCCCGAGTGCGGTCTGACGTTACGATACAGCTCTATCGAAGGTTGGTTCGTACGTGTAGCCGTGGAGAGTAGCATCCGTGTAGCTGGTACGAGAGCGGCCGAGACGGGCCGGCTTTTCAACGTTACGGAAAGCCAAACCGAGTTATCGGCTTCCGATCGGTGCGGTAACGATACAGAGAAGGATAGACGCGGCGCGTTCCGGCCACGATTTCTCCTCGATTCTGCCCTGGACCCTCGCCTTCCCGGCCAATTCGTACAAACCCAACGCGTTCGCGAAATACGACAGCCCCGTGTTCGTTGGCTAATTGCGAACTGCCACCGATGCGGACCGAGCGGCGATCGATGATCCACCGAACTCGCGATTTTCATCGGAACCTGGATAATGGCTCCAGGAAAACTGCCATTTACCAGTTCAGACCTATTATTCTCGGATGAATATCCGGCGAAAGTAACGCGTGCGCGAGACTCGAGCGGATCGAGCGGCGCCGTCAAAGGCACCCTCGGAGCGGCCCGTGCGTGTACGCGCGTTTATCGAGCGCGTACGGCAAAGCTAAGGTCGAGGACGAGCGAGAGGAGTCTCGGTAGAATGTCACGGAGAGAACCCTCCGCTGACCCTCGTCGACGTCAATTACGCGCCGATGAATATCTCCGGACTTGTGTGCACGCGCGCTATCGGACCCAGCGTCGATTCGGCCCGTGAGATTCTCGACCGATCGCGATCGTAAATCGCGAAGCAAACTCCCCCGTACGACCGAGCCATCCGGATCTCTCTCGCTGTCTCTCGCTCTCTCGCGGCCTGCGGGCTTCCACAAAATTGAGCCGCGTCCTCGCTGTCCAAGGACGTAAACCGGTGCATACGGCGCACACGGATAAGGCGTAACGCGCCGGGGACTTTTCTCTTATCGGTCATCTTGGAGTACGAACGCCGGGGGGAATCGATCCCTCGTATTCGAGCACGAATCGCCACCGCCCGCGTGTCCATTTTCCTGGTGAACGTTCCATACTCGCTTATTTATTTGTACGATTCGAAAATACTGCAAAGAGGATACACGGATTATTAGCAACTACGATCATTTTTTTCTCATTGGAACGTTGTCTCTTCGGAGCGTAAGAAAAATGGCTCGATCAGCCATTGCAACAGCCAAGACAGTAATGAAATATATATTTTTGCATTACGTTTCGTTTAATCAATTTCGTTCCAACTCGATCAGCGATTTAAAAATTCTAACAGTCGTAATAACAAAGGGGGTAATAACAATAATAAAAAAGGTATAATCGGAACGAAAGGGTTTAAACAAAAAACGGTCCCTCGTGCACGAACGGAAACGGCGCGTGAAAAGCACGTTCCGAGTATATATACTCGTCGAATAAGAATCGCGATCGGGGAATGGAAGAAACGTTCGTATCGTCGACAAAGCGAGAGAGAATTCCTTCAGGCAGGGATGCGTATGGAGATGGCGTTCCGTAGGGACACCATAGAGACCGTTGACTCGGAGGGGAAGGCGAGCGACGGGAGGTCGGGAAAGCGGCGAACCGGAGGGGTGGAAGGGAGGGAGAGAGAACGATTGTGGCATCGGGTATTGATTGAACGGGTGGGCGCGAGAGGACGAGGCCGGAAGGGTTAACCCGGGGCGCATCGGGCCCCCCGAGCGAGGGCGACTCCGCTTTCAACCCTCGCTCTCCTCGTCGCCGACCATCGTCCGGAAAAGAGCTTTTTCTCTCTGGACTTCCTTTTCCACTCTTTCGTCGGCTCCTTGTCCCCTCCCCCCCCCCCCCCCCCCCATCCCCCTGACGCCTGTATTCTCGGTAATCAAAGGACAATTATTACGGCGATATCGCTGCTCCAATTTGTCGACGCCACTCGACGCGAATCGACCATTCTCGGGTGCGCTTCAAAAAAATTCCCACTCGAGCCGATGTCACGCATCGCTCGTTTATTTTTCATCGATACTTCCACGTGTCAAATGATTTCCGATTCATTGGGTCAGAGGAGAAAAAGATGCGAAAAAATGCCGGGCACTTGACAGTTGCGAAAGAATATAAACATCTCTTTTATTATTATTATTATTATTATTATTATTCACAACGATGGATGATAACGATACTACTTTTTTTTCTCCAATTAAATTATTTAACAATGAAAAGAAACGCGGACACTTCGGATTCTTTCGCACTCGATGGAACGAGGATTTGAACTTTTGTTTCGTTAGCTCCAACGCTCCGGATATCGGAAAATATAATTAACTCGTTGAAGCGCGAGAAGACGAACCAGCCGAAGAATTTCTGAGGCTCCTCGCTCGACGTCGTTTCTCACGCGGATGTACGTACGCGTATACTTATTACGCGTGGTATATACGGCTGACAGGAGCAAGACGGTTAATTCCCGAGATATATATAGATCCACGTGCGAAAGCGCCCCGTCTTGCGCGCGTCCTCGGTGTCCCCTTGATACACCGAAAGCCAGGCGTCGTTTAAATTACCTCGCGCTGCCGGATTAGCTTTAAAACGAAAGTGAGGGATGAGGTAGGGAACGGAGGAGAACCCTGCCCGCATCCATTTTCATTAACGTTTCAACGTGTATTCGTGCGTGCGCGCGAGCGAGCGGCTTCGAAAACCCAAAAGCTACCCGTCAACTTCCGTTTTGCCGGCTTCGTTCCGGCTGGCGCTTCATTCTTCCTCCGGTCTATTTTTTTCGGCTCGACTCGACCCTCGCCTCGTGCGGAGGATGCGCCAACGGGCTAATCGATTCGCTCGTGAAAGCTTCATCGTCGATGGAAACGATAGATGGAAAAAGTGCAGAAGGGCGACACTGCGAAATCTGAAATTCAAATTTGACGGAGGTCCTCCCGATCATCGGACGCGGAGATGGTCGCGACGGGTCTCGTCCAGTTCTGGATTCACCGTCCATCAGGCGTAGAAAAGCGCGAGGCCCGTGGCGCCTCTTCGAAACTGGGAGAACTCCGAGCCAAGGACCCGGCGGTACACTTTTCTAGCGGCCCAGCGCTGGCTCGATCCGACGTTGGTCTCTTCAGCGCAAAAAGTATCATCGGTGTACTATTCGCGGATGGGAAAAATGAATATCGGGACACCGGATGACGAGCGAGGAAACGCCCGATTTGTGCCATCCGACGATTCTCACGAATGGGCCGGCCGAGCTTTCGAGAAACGCCCTCGGGAAGCCTCCAAAATGTTTCACGCTGGATTTACGATGGTATTTCGTCGGTAGTAGCCGCGCGATACGTTTCACCGAATCAACCGAGTATTCGCGTCTCGTTGCGCGTATCCGTGATACGCGCAACGAGATTCCCCCCCGTCTCTTTCGTTGTAAATAATCCAGCGACGAAAAGGTGCATGAATTACCATCGAACATCCGTGTCGAATGGTTTACCTTTGTAACTTCGACGCCGGTCGGGACCTCCCTTGTTTTACCATCAATGGGGAATGACGCACCGAGATAACAAAAATAGTAACAACGGTTGATTCACCGACCTCAAAGTTCGTCCGGAGCACCTTCGACTCGTACTGTTCTGTTGAACGTTCGCGCGAAACGAACCCATCGAAATCGTGTCTCCAGTGGTGACGGCCAGTCTTCCTTTTCTCTTCCGCGTTCTGACAAAACCCTTTTCAAGATCGGTAATCAGCAGAAACGAATCGTTGTTCGAAGAGAAACGAATTGAAATTTCATTTAAATAAAAAATAAATTCAGTGAAAGGTAGAACCTTTTTAAATCCTGCGGTAGCTCCGCAAAGCGAAGACGAGTCGATCGATTTCGATGAATCTTTGACGGTAACGCCACCCGGAGCGAGAGACGATATTTGAGCGACGGAGAATCTCGATGCCTCGTTAATTGCAATAAAAATGAGGAAACGTCGGAAGAAAGAAACGCCGGAACGAAGGTAGGACCCTAGAAAAAGAGAGTTCGCTCGGATACGATATCCCCCGCTCGTTTTCCCAAACGTCTTTGACGGGCAACGTTCGTCGATAAGTTTCGGGTTCAATGCCACGGACGAATACACGAGAAAACAAAAGCGCTTCTTCAAAACAAACCTCCGTTCATTGTTCTCGCGGCGAAGCTTCGCTCGTTTGTTGCCGGACCGCAAAAACTCTGTTTATCGGAGTTGGGATCGGAGGGGTGATACGTCTGAGATAAAGCAGCCCGGAACGCGTTTGCTCTTCGATCCGTTGGACTCTCGGACGGCGGGCGTTTCGTGCGAGATTCCATCGTTTCGGGGGATGAATCACGATGACTAACGTTTCCGGGAGGGAGTCGGAGCCACCCTTTTCCCCGCATCGTCCCTCTTCGTACGCGTTTCCACGCTCCTTCGCTGCTCGTCCTTTTCTCGACTCGGCTCGAATTTCTTTCAACCTCCGAGTCGTTCCGCGGAGCGACGCGCGATCCTTGGCGCGACGCGGGATCGACGATGACGAGTCGGCATTGTTGAGCCTGCGAGGGATTCGAGCCGAGTCCCCCGAGTCCACCCCCCTCGCTCTTCTTCCTCTTCTTATTCGCGCGTTTCCTCTTCCCCGGATGACGAATACCCGATAATTGGGAAGAATCGTTCGGCAAAGTCGATAAAAGCATCGTACCGCTGGGAAGAGAAACGAGATCACGACTGTACGCGAAAACGAGGGATTACCGTTAAATCCGAGATGGGCGAAGTTGTTTATTTTCATCGACGGTGATCGTCACCGCGAGGCGTAATCATTGTTGCAAATGGGAAAAAATACTCTAACGGTAGAAAAACCTATGTTTCATTCCCAATCGTCGAAGCTGAGACGCGTTTTTCCCCAGGAGAACCCGAAAGCTCCTTACATTTACCGATAATCGCTGAAAAATCGCTGACAACGAATCACATTTACACGCGCACGAATCGAATACATTTTTTGCCGTTTGAACGCGTCAAACGCCGCGAGAGTCGATTGTCTCGTTGTTCGTCGTTCCAAATGCGTCGAAAGCCACGGAAGCGCGTCTTTAAAAATAAAAACTAATAAATCGGTGCGTTAAAAGTGTCTTCCAGCGCCTCGGTACATCCTCAATGAACAATAAATTATTCTTGGTTAATCGACCGGTGTGTTACTCGAAACCACGGCGATTCGCGAAAGCTTGACACGAGGCGAAAGTTGTTGGCTGTCGCGCGTTAAATTGACAGGGAAAAGCATCAAATTGGAGGTAGGAAAGAAGCGTCCAGCCGAAGAGCGGTTTGTCATCAGCGCGCGGTTGGAAAATGTTGATCCATCCGAAGCGACGAGCCAGCAGGAAAACCCGAGAGTCGTTGGCTCCGAAACACACAGACGCGCGCGCGCGCACGCGTTTTCACGGGCGCGTATCAAAATTCGACGGGGTCGAGGGCCGAGGAGATTTCGACGACGCGCCGCGGCGCATAGTTGGCCCTCGTGCTTTTGCATCGCTCTACGAGGGTGCGTACACGCGTCGGTGGAAACCGAGGGTGGAATTTTCGGGTGAATCATCGCGACGACCATCTCGGACCCTCTTCTCGCTGTCTCCCGACGTTCCCGGCGTTCTCCCGTCCCTCCAAAGTTCCGGTGCCCATCACTTTGGGGATATACGATTTTCTCATCCCCGAGCTACGTTCGGCGAACCGCCGTTGCGCCCACCGAGAGTTCAACAGACGGGAAACACCACCACGGGCCAGCCGCCCCCCTCCCCCCTCTTCTCGGAAAACTGGCGGGTTTCGACTGCCTTCGACGAACGCTCGACTTTCCCCGACGTCTCGTGTCGCGTTCACCTTTTGGGAGAACGAACGAATTTTTTTGTTGGAAAAAAAAGCCAATTTCCTCGGCGTTATTCGTGCCATTTTACTCGTAGAAAACAAAACGTCGAATTTCGTGGTTCTGCTTGTTTTTTTTTCAATATTCCGATTGAAATTATTTAGGTTTACCTGCTCGGTGAAAAAAGTCGGGACGAGAGACATCGGTGCATCTTCGCTATACGCGTACACTGGCGCGATACTTTTATTACTCTTGCATGATGAGCCACTCGAAAATCGTTTTCTATTCTCATCGACACTCCGGGAAAAAAGAGATTCGAGCTCGTAAATCGAAACGCAAGTAATATCGAGGCAGTGCGAATCGAGCGTTTCAGCGGGGAAAAAATAAAGGACGCCCGAGTATTTATTCCGGGTGTAAACGTACGGTTGATAAGGCTGGTGTGTTTCTCCGTAGGCGTTAAAACTGGAGCTTTCATTGCCGAGGTTCTGCCTCGTGTCTTCGCGCTCTTTTGACGCGAAAGATAAACTCCCTTCCGTATACGCGTTCCGCTGCCTTCGTCGATAAATTATTTTCGCGAAAGGCAAATATTTGCAGAGACGTGCCTGCATCGGAGTTCATTTTTGTGCGCGGATGGCGCGGACGTAAACGACGCCGACGATGACGACGAACCGCGCACGGGGACGAACGGAAAATTTATGAAGGCACGTTCGAGTTTCAAGGTTTTCTTTCGGTCAATACGACGATCCTGGTAGTTGTCCCTGTTATTCGAAAACTCGATCAATCGGGCCCGCGAAGGTTCGGTAATGAAATTGGCGGGGGTGGCGGGCCGAGGGCATAAGAGATACGAAAACGGGAGAGTACGCGTGACGCATCCTGAATTATTGATCGCCCAACCGAGACATCGAGACAGCTGCTGTATCTCGAGAAACAAAGCTCGTTCGATCCTCGAATAAATAGAAGGCGAAGCTCGTTACGCGCGAATCAAGTCGAAACTGGAAACAAAGATAATTCCGTCGAGACGACTATAATTTCGCGGAGCGTGCGCCAAACGTTGGTACTCGGTGAGCTCGAGGGAAATGAGATTTACTCGCGACCGGTGGCGCGCGTTTATCGCTGAAAAAAGAACAAAAAATCAAACAAATCCATAACGGGAGGAGAGAAGTTTGCGATTCGATACAGAGTCCATTTATAGAAAAGTCTCGTCGTCGCGGAGTTTGCGGCTCCGTTCGTGCGGCACGTCGCGATTTAACGCGGCGAACCAGCGACAGCCCGGGTACAGCGGCTCGGTGAGTGCTCGGTGTACGCGTCGAGGAATAGACAGTCCGATAGAAAATCGATTTCCGGCGAAAAAAGCTCTTCGACGCGCCGCGTATTCCCGCGCACTTCCACCTATACGTTCCATCGAATAAAATAATAAAAGAACGTATATACCTGAAATAAAGACGGTGAAACGTCGCGAGTCATCGGAGTTGCCTCTCGGAAGCTTTTCAACGGGTACCACCGATGTCTGCTCTGCGCGGTATAAATAATGGCCGCACCCATCCTGCACCTACGCGAGGCGCAAAGCGTCGGGGAGAAAAGCTTCGAGAGTAGCCGGAAACGCGAAAGCTCGCGGAAAGCTCTACGCCCCTCGGTATTGAATTTCGAAGTACACCTACCCACGCGTACAGAATCGCGGCTCGCCGCGGCGCTGTACCGAAGCTGCCCCTCGCTTTTCCGTCTTTCTTTCCATTTCCAAAAGCTCCATCGCGGTAACCATGCTTGCAATCGTTACGCCTCTGTAACGCGAGATACTCCGTCTACACGGGCTATTCCGGGTCATCTCGACGAACGAATTTAACGCTTTTCCAAGGTGTCTCGCGCCCCGGCTTCGATCCCCGACTCCTTCAATAATATCTATACGCGGGTATTATCGTTTCTCGCTGCGAAGCCGCGTCCCGTTTATTCGCTTCGCTTTATTCAGGATCGCGTCGCCAGGGTTATACCGAAATTCACCAAATTTAAGGACTTCCCGTTATCAGTCGTACCATTTTCTCGTTATTATTAATTCTACGAAGAGTATTGGCTATTCGTTGTTGTACGAATGATTGTACACAATTATCATAAACGCAACGATGTCGTTGTTGTAAAATGAATGACTCATTCGTTCGCGCGTTCCCAAATACGAATCGAGACGATCTCCAACGTCTCGAGCTTTGTACGGAAACGCGATTACGCGAATCTTGAATTCAGGTCCGGCGAATGTAAAATAGCGAACAAATTTGGAAAGTCGCGGATCGCTTCTCGCGAGTGATTCGAAAAATAGGGTTGTACTCGCGTTTCCCGAGATCGTAAAGAAGCGCCGAGTGCCGGCGACGCGTCCTACGAACGAGTGTGTGCCAACGAAACACGACTCCGGATACAATTACGGGGGAAAAAACACAGCCGGTCACCTCGCGATTCGCAACGTGCGAAAGAGAGCGAAAAAAAGGGGGGGGGGGGGGGGGAAAAAATAGGCGTGCCGGAAACAATAACGAAATCGTATAAATCGAGTCGCGACGGTCGAGCCCTCGAGAACCTCGCATCGATTTTTTCCGAGACGGAAACGGCGAATCTCGCGGAGCGCCAATTTCTCCGAAACGACGCGAGGGCGTCGGAGAAGGAAAATTTGTTAGCGATTTTGGCGCGTTCGGAGGACGATAGAGGAGACCGCCCGGTCGTATCGCTGGAAAAAGAACAAACTCCGAGGAGCGAGCGCGAGAGCGAACAACGAGCGAGGAGGGGGCGCTTTTCGAGTCGCCGGAGAATCGATGTACGAGAATACACGGGAGATGAACAGCGCGGAGAAGAAAGAATCGGAAGTACGAGGGAGAAGGAAGAGAGAACGGTACGACGAACAGTGGGAGGAGGATACAACGCGTGTCACGAGAGAGGGTGCGAGCTACGGAAATAGCGCAAGTTCAACGGCTCAACGGATCGGCCGGGGGACCGAGAAAAAGCATCGTGTCGCGGTGCTGCGCGCGTTCCTCCTCAAAAACGTTCCGACCTATCGAAATTATCACAAAATCAATACAAATGCAGGCCCAACCGTCCCCGTTCCGTCAATTAGAAACGTCCGATACCTGTCCATTCATAGTTTTTTACAATTCCTTATACATTCGTGTCAACGTTTTCTCGATTCGGTACTTGCTTCTCGTATTTTTTTTACAAAACCACGCATCGCTGCTAAACGCCTCGAAGAGCCTGCCAATTTTGGTAGAATCCTGGTAGGTTCGGTTGTTTGACGCTGCATTATCGAATAAATCGATAACGGGGGAAAAAAAAAACGGTCCGACTCGGCGCGAAACGTCTCTTACATTCGTGAGCCCATTGTGGATCGTACTCATCTGGGTCGACGTACCCAGCCGAGACTGTACAGACCTAATGTGCATATCTGTTTCTACAATTGGGTATATCCACCTATAAATATAGATTCGCGCGTCGTATAGACCTCGAGCGAAACGTACGTTTTGTTCCTGCACGCGCGGACGTCCCCGCTTCCCGTCTACACGTCCATGATCCGATCCTATATGTTTAACGTACCGACACTCGTCCGTACGTTCGTACGTGTACGCATCGTCGGGACAAGATCCAGCGAACGAATGCATAACCGGACGTGAGCCGTCCACGTGCGATGACAGGAACGCGTGCGTCCGTCCAACCGCGAAATCCACCGCTAACGTTACGGGGAGAGAACGGACGAGACGTGTACAGAGACGGACGCTGTTTCGCTCAGCCTCTCTACCGGCGTTACCGTCGGTCGAGCCAACCATTTATCAAATGGAAAGTCATTCGTCCCAATAAAAATCTACGCGAATAATACAGCGAAAAGTACAGCGGATGTACCGCTGCACCCTTAAACTCCGTTCATCGAAATTTTCGTTAAAAAATTTCGTTTTTCGTGATTGAAAATGATTCGAAAATTGATCTCGTTCGGGGCTCGAATCGATTTTGGATCGTCCGGATAATCCAGGCCGGTTTATCTTTTTGTCCACTCGAGTGCAACGCCCCTTTTTTTACCGTCTTGTTTCGCGCTAGCCCGTATCGTACCAAGGACAAATAAACATAATCCAATCCGATCTAATCTCCCATTGGCTGTGTCTCGTTTCGGTTTCCCCCGCTCGTTCTCCGTTCCCCCCGGGGTCTACCGTAATTACATTCCAGTCGTTACTCAGCAATGACCGGGAATCTCCGTACAATCCAAGAAGACAATGCAACCTTGTATATACCCGTAGATCGGTAGATACAAGTATAGCTGCTGTACAGAGGCGATAACGGCCCGACTCTATCCGCGCCAACGTGCTACGCGAACGGTCGGCCACGGGCTATCTTGAAAGCTCGCCTCTTGTCGCTACAATTACAATGCCGGTACTGATGCAACGGCGAATGAGATTATTTCGATCCTCGCGAGTACGAAATCTGTTCAGGTATATCGGACACGGACCGAGAGACCAAGATGCCTGGAGAGGGATAAATCGCTAATTAACGGATAATCCTGCGGCGTCCCTACGGAATCTACGAGATTAAGGCCCTTCCAAACCAGATCGGAATTTCCGTTTTATCTTCGTTTTGTTCCGTTTCTGTTTGATTTCCCATCGTTGGGTCTCCGTTTCAAACGAGCCCGTAAAAATAAACGTCCGGCAGTGAGAACGAAGTTTGCGAGCGACGCGCGTGTTTTATTAGCGAAATACGTCATTTGGAAAAAGATAATAAGTATCAAAGCGACGCGGTAGTTTCTGATGGGCATCGAGGCAGCTTTCCTCTTTTACGAAATGTTTCAATCAGCCCTGATAACGGGAAGCCCATGATCGACGCGGTCGAGCTTTGGGACAAAAGAGCATCGATCCTTCGTGGGTGTTTCCTTCCGGCTGTCACCCGTGTCCGCGACGTAGCCCGTACGTACGGCACTGGGTATAAACTCTCGGGCGTGTAAACGAGGAACGAGCCGCTTCGCTGGGTAAACAATGAGTGACGGGTGTGCGAGGCCGCGGATGCTCCGAATGGACGGGCTAAGTGGTTTTCCAGATAGAATCATCCTCGTTAGTCGCTAATTTGACTGCGGCCTTCCGACCTACCGCTCATACGTACCACATTCCTTTTCTATCCTTCGGTATAACAATGGTGACCGTTTCTCCCGCACCGGGCGATGCAGCGATTTCTCGAATGACGGTAGTCGCGCGAACGAATAATTCCGCGTCGATGCTACTTCGATTCGTTTCGAGCTCAAGCTCCTGATGAAACTCGATCGAAACAATGCGATTTAATAATTCCAATGTTAACGAATTTTCCAACGCAAACAACGAAACGCTGTACAAATGTTGACCGAAGGAAAACACTTGGTAATAAAGATTGAGTAAACGATGGGAAGACCCGAGTGACAACAGGTGCAAAAAGTACCCGGTGCAGCTTGCTTGCGCAGCCGTTCCAGATATTTTCGATCCTGGATTAACTCGGGTCCAATTACCGGTACATCAATGTTAGCGACGCGATGCGGGCTCGCTCGATATTCCTCCTATTTATGGATTCTTTACGACTCGTCGATCCTGTAATTCCTCGTAAACGTTTACACCAAGACCGGACATACATTTGTAGACCCACGTGTATTATTAAACCGAAATAAATCGAAAATGAACGTAAGGTAACCGTTGACGAACAATGAACACAAAATTTTGGTTTTTTTTTTTTCAAATAAATATAAAATTTAATTTGTTTTTATTTATTCTTACTCGACTCGTGTGTGTTTGTTTATTCGTTCCGTTAAAACGTTCCGTACGCGTGTCTTTATTCCGGCGTAACTGATACCGATCAATTTTGCCGATGAAATTTCGTTTCTGGATAGAGACGGAAACGGAAGCTCCGATATTCTAATCTACGGCTACAGGTACTTGGCGCTGCACCGTAGAATTCCAGGATCGGGGCTCGATTGACCTCGTATAGACCCGATGCTGGACCGTCATAACCGCACAAGCAGTCCTTGTCCATTCGTGTGTACGAGTGTGCGAGTCGTAGAACCGAATGGAGTACGGGAAGAGCGAAAGAGAATTAACGAGCGTATACGCCGAACGCGCGCGTATATGGGACGTCCCGCATCGAAGCGACCGACTCTCAACCCTCATCCCCCGTACAATTACTTTTCCCACTGGTCTACCGAACCTCCAAATAAAACAGATTTCTTCCGGTAACGCTTACGAAAAATCAAAATCATTTTCAAAATTGATCCGGACGTTGAATCGTTCGCTTCAATGGACAATCCTCGAGTCATTTAGGAGTACATCCGAACAACAATGAACGTAAATAAATGTTATCGAATAATAAATATTAATGTACAAATCATTGCACAACAACGTTATTGATATCCAACAAAGGTCGATCGCAATAATAAATAAAAAAATAAATAAATAAATAAAAAATAATGTGCCGTTAGAAATAACAAATATACATACATGATATTTAAGCTCTTGGATATTTCGTTGAAGTCGTAACTTTAACGAATGGATCTGTTTTTGAAAAAGCTTAAATCTCTCCCATCGATAGCTTATCGGGAAATACGAGACAAACGAACGTATTTGGATTAAAAGAGGGGGTTGGTAAACGGGTGGGTTGGTTCGCGCCGGAACGACCCGCACCGGTTGGGTGGATGTTGAGCCAAAGTTGCACCCTCAGCATCGGCGGACCAAGGCTACGTGCAACCGCGATGCAACGTCAGTCTCCGTCTCTCTCCCTCCGTCCCTCCGTTCCCCGGTATATCTGCCTCGTTCTCTCCGTTGGAGCAGCCTGGGCGTGCATCTTCCGGTTCCCGGACGTGGCGTCGCGATCCACCGTGCGCCACTAACTACACGTCCCGGGGCTAAACGGGCACATCGGGAGGCTAGGAGAGCTACTTCGCGCGCTCTCTATCGAACCTGGTCCCTCCTCGAGACTGGGAGGGACCGGCGACTTTCCTCGCTTTTACCCCTTCGAATGTACATACGTGAGCGTACTTTTGTTGAATTCCAGTCTACGAGTGTACTCTCGTCCTTATCATCTTCGCGCTCAACGATCTTCGGTTTTATCCAATGTAATTTCTTCGACGTAATTTCGCGATCATGGGACACGAGAATTTTTTTCATATTTTTCTCCTATTCCTAGTAACTGCCAACAGGAAAATCCATGGACCTTTTTTTACTCTCCTTTTTTTCTCATCTCGCAACGCTGGTACGAGTTTTCGCTGGTACTTGGGATACGAGGATATTGAAATTCTTCTATTCATATTCCCAATTGGGGGAGCTTCGGGACGATTTCTCGCGACGAACCCCATGTGCTCGGTTCGTGGGAAACTTTTTACATCGCTTAGAAGAAAAAGGAAAACACAAGTTTGAATGTTTCTTCGCGAATACGAATCGAACCGGTTGAGAAAGGGAAAAAGAGAGGAAAATAGGAGAAAGTAGCGGAGAGAATTTCGTAAAAGCCGCGAGCGAAGAAAAAATTAAGTGAAACGAAACGGTTTTGGTCCGCTGTGTCAAAGAACCAGAAACTCGGAAAGTAGGCAAGAAATAGAACGCATCAAAGAAAAGGAAATAAAGGGTACGAGAGAATAGCCAAGAGAGCCTGAAACACAGTTAGCTCGCACGGTGAGGCTGCGCAGCTTCGTAACCAAAAAACGAAATAAAAAGCCGCGGGTGCATCATCGCCGCACGGATATTTTTCTCTCGGACGCCTCTCGACCTCACCTCTTTCGCTCTCTCCCTCGCTCGTTCTTCCTTTCGAAAAACCGGACGCTCTTTCGCTTTACACCGGAACAACAAAAATAAAACAGAAAACGTTTTTAAAAAAACCCTGCTGTATCATTAAGCTTTCTTCCTCGTCGTCACAGCCCTTCCGCGCGTTCACCGTAATACTCTTTCGCTCTTTGCCCACGTAGATGAAGTTTCGTCTTTTTTTTCCCGTCCGAGAACGTCCCTGTTAAATACATCGCGGATGACAATTGAGGGCTGCTCGAGGTTAAATTATCGCTCTCGTTCTGGGCTTACGCGTCCACTCTCCGAACGGCCCTCGGAAGCAAACGCCCGCGCCTCCGCTTATTATTATCATTATTATTATTATTATTATTTAAACAAAATTTCAGTACCGTCGTGCATTACGTGTAAATAATAATAAGTACCAATCGTAACGATGATAATCATAAAAATGATAGCAATGAAAAACAGCAGTAGTAATAATAACGATATAAATAATAATAAGAGACAAGGCGCGTCCGTGCGCGGGTATTCGCGTATGTACATAAATTTATTATTCACCCTCTTTGAGTGCGCGCCTCGAGAGTAGCTTCGGGTTTAAGGAGAGAAAATTGGTCTCCCAGTGACGTTTCACTATATTTTTGTGTCAAGCATCGCTCAATTCGGGGCCACGGGCTACTCGCTCGCTTCGTGAAACTTGATTCTACGAGGCCTGGGCAAAGTGCTCTCCTCGCTCGTGAATGTTGAATCGATGCGCGGAGCGCTAGGCAGAGACGGAAGGGGAAGAGCTGCACGCGTATACAGAGCGCACAGCTGCTTCTCCTCGTACTCCTCGGGATCCCTTTTAACCCGTCGGTCGTTATTCACTCTGTTGAACGGAGGGGGAGGCGAGACCCCGAGAGGACCATCAAAGACGAGAGATCGGACGCGGATGCCCACGCGCGACTCCCATCGAACTTTTAATCCGCGAGTTTCATCGACTCGCGACACGGCACGAGCCCGTTTATCGCGACGACCAACTTCCACGGGTCTCTTCCAAATCAGAATTCGTCAAAGGTTACGCGTCTTGCCGTGAAAATCATGAGCCCCCGCGAATCGACGATGACGAATTCCTCGTTTCCTTTCAGCTTCCTCCCTCTTGTAAAAAGAATTTTGAAAAGGATTATTATCGTATGACTACGAGTACGTGATAAACGGCAATTCTTTCCGTTGAATTGTACAAAAAGGAAAGTGACAGCGGTGAGAACCTCGAAGGAAACACTCCTTTTCTATCGGGAAGAAAGGAAATATTGGGACAGCGCCCGAGGGACGAGACTCGTCCGAGGGGAAGGGAACCGAGTCACGTGACGGAATAGAATCACGTTCGGTAGGATTGCAACGTGTGTTTCCCGATGCTGACCGGTCTCTTCGGTGATACGGAGAATTACCTTGGGGGAGGCGTCGTATCTCAAGAAAATCGATCCGGCGACTCGCAGGCTGGGACGACTAAAAGAGAAAAGACGGTTTTATCGGGAGGGGTCGCAACGAGAGGAGAGCGCGAGGGTTCCCCTTGAAATGGACGCGCAACTGCGCTCGGGGCTGAACGGTTCTCCTCGACCACCTTCTTTCGTCTTCCTCGGTTTTTTTTTTTTCTTTTCCTTGACTATTCTCCCCGCGGAACATTCGAAAAAGGGGCATCGAATCACGTAACCATAGTTACAAGGAACTTCGTCTCTCCTCTCCGTGCTTCCTCTCTCTCCCTCTCTCCGTCTCATACGCGAGTCCTGCGTTTCTCAATCCCCGAGCCGTGGCGCATCGATAAAATCTCGTCGGGACACACGCGTGCTGTCGAGCGAGCTTGCGCCTCGCATAAATCATAGGAACGTACGCGTACGGTCCCACGTTTTCTCGGCAAACTTTTTTTCGGAAAACCTTCGGAAAAATCTTTTCCGTCGATATCCGTGTATCGTGGATAATCCCGAGAACCAAAGATCCCCGAAAATTTGATCTTTTTATCGCTGCAACTTCGATGAAAATGTCGCGGATTGACTTTACGGGAAAATAGCTGCCTCTGCAAATCCTCGTGTCTGTGAACGTGCAATTTTCACGTCATTTTTCTTTATTTTTTCTGATTGCTTCATTTTTCTTTATTCGCGTATCGCCCCGTCTTCCCTTTCTTCCTTCCTACCTTCCTTACGATGGAAGTAATAATAACGAAAAAATAAACAAAATCGAGCGTTGCATAATTTTTTTTCATTCGGCGCGCAACCCCCGCGTAAATTGCATATTAATACAACAGCCGGGTGCGAGGCGAAAATCTCACGGATTTATTTTATGGGAAAATAGCGGCTGAGGTTTCGAAGGTTCCCGAGAAAATACGAGGGAGAGCTACTTTCCGGAGCCCGACTTTTACTTTACGGAACTATTTTCTGCAACAAAATGAGAAGCTTCTGTATAAAGAAGTAGACGAAGAAGAAGCAAAGTAGGTACAATAAGGAGCGAAGTGCGCTTTATTTCGGGAAATTTGTCTCGTCGTAACGGCCACGCTGGAAGAGTCTCGCGTAACGTAACGGCCACCCGTTAGTTACCGCGGTGTAAGGAAATTTGACGAAAATTTACCAAAATTCTGTTTCGTTTATCGCGCATTCCCGATGGGATCGCGGGGAACGCGAGCGTCGGAAAATAAGTTCGGTTCGAGGTTCCCTTCGGCAAGATAATCGCGACGAAACGAACACGAGCGAGACTACGCGGAAGGGAATGAAAGGGCTGAGAGGAAAACCAGCTGCAGCGGACTCTCGCTCCCGAGACGTTTATTATTCCACGGAATTTCTCTCGCCGTAGTTCGCTACGCAGACTGCAATTCCAGCCACGGATTCGTCCCGCCAAATTCTCTCTCGTCACGCGCGATCCTTTTACAGTTGAGCCGCAACGAGACAAAGAACAATTTATAACAAAGAACAAACCCGACGAGATCGCTGCGAATCGTCGACTTCGATCTCGCGTATGATCGCGCGATTTTGAAAACAAAAAAAAACCCAAACAAACCCAAACAAAAAAAAGCCTGACCAAATCCACCCGAACGAACGCACAGCCATAGGGGGAAGGAGTAATTCGTTGGATCCGCGAAAAAGTCAAATCGAAGAGAACAGGCACCCGGCGCGTTAAATAAAAACTGATTGAAACTTGTGACAAATATGGTCCGGGTTGATCGTAGCGTGCGCGAGTTTCGCCGGCAAACGAGCACACTTTTTCTTTCCCGCGTGACGAGGCTGTCGTCTCCCTTAATTAACGCGGGTAAACACGACTAAAGCGTGAACGGGTATTGCGCCGAGCGTCGTCAAGATTTATCGAAAGGTTTCGGTGAATCTCCCTTCGGGCCGTTCTTCCGCGAGTCGCGATATCATCTTATTTCCGCCTTCTCTTTCCGTCCCGGTCTCGCCGAGGAGGAGAATTATTCGATTTCCCACGGACGACGAACCCTCCGGCTTGTACGCCTTCGTCTACCGGCGTCGTGTTTTATTCGCGAGTCCTTTCTGGCTTTCCGCTGTATCCAAACGTCAACTCTCTCTCTCTCTCCCTTCCTCTCTTTCTCAGTAACACACGCGCACCGTACATACGAGAAGACGAGACGAAATTTAAATTGCTCGTCGCTTAGTGGAATTCGGCGAACGTCGGACTTCCTCGGAGTCGTCCGATGCGAGCGGTATACAACGAATTTACGTAACATCGAACGAACGAGCGAACAATCGTCGACAGTGTCGAGGGATACATACGGAATCGCGGAGCCGACGCTGCGCCTCGGGTCGACGATTCAGCAAGACGATTTTCGATCCACCGTCGAGGCTCCTTTCTCCTCCAGAGGCGGACCCGAGTCTTTCATCGATAACTCCTCAAGGACGGTCTCTTTTCAAGCCTCGACGATAAAATCTTTCCACCTTTTTATCCGCGAGTCTATCAAAGTTCAACATTTTAATCGAAACGTATGTCCCATCGATTTTGAGAATCTTCATTGTATTTCCTATCCGAAGACGCTCCGAGCGGTGCCAGAAATATTTATCAAAAAAGTATTTCAGGAGGAAGCGAACGAGTACTCGGTCGAGAAGAAAAATTGACCCGATACTCTCGTTATCGAAAAGAACAGCGTTCTCGCGCAACCGCCTCTCGGCGAACCTGAAAATGTAAATAAACCCGATCGAGCTCGTAAAACCGAGGGCCGCGTCGCGATTACACCCCTCGAACGCTTCGTTTAAACGTACACTGCCTCATTGGATATCGATCGCTTACGAATTAAATCGTTTCTATCCGGAATCGCTGGGTCTGCGATAAAAATTCGATTCACGATTCGACAACGTACCTCACTGTTTAACTATTCAACGATCGTCGCCTCGATCCATCCATCACCCGGCGTTCCCATCGACGAATTCAACGATCTCCGTTCGATCGAAGAGGTTCTTTCAATTCTATCCGAAAAGAAGAGCGTCCGAAGAGCCCGAAAAAAAAACCGCGTCGCTGCACAATTAAAATCAAGATTAAATACGAATGAAAGCAGAAGCGCAGCGATACCGAGACACGCGGAATTCCGGAGCCGAAGATCGGAAAAGACAATAAAAATGTTGGCGCATCGCGGTGGTTCGAGCACCGAGTACTCGGGTTCTCCGGTAACAAAAGTGTAGAGATCGAAAGAGGGAACGATTATTCGCTCGAAGAGGCTGCGTCGATTGGAAGCGAAGATAGCCGAGGTGCTCGAGAGACGCCGAAAGAAGGGTAGATCAGTGGGACGAGGGGCGAGGAGAGAACGAAAGGGAGCAAGAGTGGAATTATCGCGTCAGAGCGGTTCGAGACCCGTGCGTCTCCTTTGTGCCCGGGTGAAATACCTAGCGCGAGGGCCCAAAACTCCTCGAGGGAGTCGAGCGGGGGCGCCCGGGCGAACGAGTGTGAAAACGCTTTTGTTGATTGCGAGAGTGACGGGTGGTGCTCGTCCGCGTCACCGGGCCGTTTGTTTTCGAAACACGTACGCGCACGGAGACGGAGACAGCCGAGTGGAGAAGGGCTCGGGGAGAGAGCTCTTTCGTCCCGGTCCTCGAAGCAGTTACAGACACCGCGCGCGCTACCTACGGCTACGGGAGACGACATCGCGCGCAAGAACCCAGGCGAGTCGTGCACTTTCGTACGAGTCCGGGCGTCGCTCGCGATAAACACTCGTTACTCTCCTACCGGTGTCTGTGCATGACGAACGAGAGAGTACTCACGAGCGAGTACGCCGTCAACCACGAACAACGCGACCAACTTCCTTCCTCCAACTTTTAGCCGCGGTTTCTCCGTCGCGATCCTCTCACCACCGCGGAAGCTCGCCCTTCCCTCTTCCCGTCTATTTTCTCGACGTAACCCGAACTCTCGACTACTCCGCTCGGGAGCTTTGGAAAAGGCCCGTGCGTGATCGCCCCGATTCAAGACCCGTCCGAATTCCTCCCTCCCGGTGATCCTCGCTAGACCGATAAACTATGCGCGATTAGCCGGGAGCCTTTGCGACCTACGCCCCGAACGATTGTTCTTTCGTCCCTTTTTTTTTTACCTCGGTGGATAGTAGTCGCGGACTTCGAATCAAGATTATCTCATTTTTATAACGTATCGTTGTTCGGACGATAAAGATTATTTTTCTTATTCGGAAATAATATTTGTCGAGAGGGCATAAATTATCACGGAGAGAATAATTCTATGGTTTTTCTCGGATCGGTTTTCAGGTTTGCGGAGACAGAGCCCGGGAGGAGATATCGACGATGTCGGAGTACCGCGACGCCCATCAGCGAGTAGAGCTCACTTCGGGACTTTAGGAAGCAGTCGACGAGCCATCGGCCACTGCGAGAGGAGGCGAGTCGGTCATCCTCTTGCTTCTTTAGCCGCGTTTCCCGTTTCCAAAATTCCTCGCGAACTCTGCGAAAGCGCGAGCCTCCGATCCAATCGTTTCGGAATTACGATTGAAACGAATAAACTTTATGCGCGTAGATCACCATGTCAATGACCGGAAGCTTGATGGGATACGAGAACAACAACGAGGTCAATCAGGCGAAATGCAAGAAGCCGCTCAAACCGCTTCCCGTTGTTTCGAGCGTCAATGCGAGCGGCGTTACGACGATACCCGCCGTAACGACTAAATCAAGGAAATCAAGCAGAATCTCGAGAAAACAGGAATCCTGTCATCGCGGCCACGTGAACGGTCTCTGGTCCGTCTGGTACGGTATCATCGCCGTTTCGCTTCAGGCGTACGTTGCGACGCGATGCGCGAGACGATTCGTCGGTAAGGCTCGATTTCCTGCTCATTTCTCCTCGGAAACTCGCCCTAACGTTTTATATACATTTTTTTCTCCCGACCTGTTACAATTTTGCGGAAAATTAAGAAGCCTCGCACTCGTTGATACGATCTGTACTTTTTTTTTTTTCATTCGGGATTTCATTTTTCATTGGCTCCGACTCCCAACTCTACGAATTAATCTCTCTCCCTCGAACACGCGCACAATCGTACCGCGACGTTGAATCTAACGATACAAAACTTGTGTAAATAATGCAGGGCTCGTTCGTTGACGCGCATCTCTGTTTCACAGCTTATCTCTCTTTGCCGTGGCCGGCGGATTCCCAGCCGCCAAAGTTGGAACTGCACGCCTGCATAGTTCTAGCCGGTACCGGAGTGCTCTTGCTTCCGGTACTCCTGGCAGCGGCTTTTCTCAAACTCGGCAATTTGGCGAACGACGGTGTCAAGCTGGGACGCCATTTGAGCACGTGTACGCGGGACCCACCCTCCTCCTTGCTCACCAGCAACTCGGCCAACGGTAGGGACCGATCTCTCTTCTCCCCGTTTCTCGATTTCCCTATTCCTGCCTGCGCCCAAAAACACGACTACGTACGGATCTTTTCCTTCAATTTGGCTCGTTATCAAATTTTACACCCGAATTACGAAAGCCTCCCAACGGTGGGAGGCCGAGACGAAAATTGCCCATCGAAGTACGAGAACCACGAGCAATCCTCAAATTTATTTCTCCGACGAAATATTTGTTCGGGTCTTATGTTTTTCGGGAATTGTCCTTATTTTGTAATTAACCGTGTAGCTGTTGGAAAAAACCTTGAAGACGATTTTTGCGGAGAAAGGAGCGAAAGATAACTCGTATCTGTCTTTCTCGCGTTTTCCCAAGGGGCGTTAATTAATCTTACGAAATAACGCGGACGCGAGAACCGAGCGATCCGTGAAATTGGTACATTCGTCCGAGGCTCTCTTTCTCCGGCTCTCCTAATTTGGTCCACGAAGAAACTCGAAACTTGCCGCGACGCGACACCGCGCACGCCCGAGACAAACTTTTACGAAGTAATCGAAATTTAGGATCATCCGTGTTCACGTTTACGCGCATTCGTGATGCCCGAGTGTGCGCGAGTTTGTACGTACCTATATACGATCGAAACGTTTGCTCAGGACTGGCGAGTAATCTCTGGAGACACGGTGGCCCGACCGCGGCGTTCGTGCACCTGTGCACCGCCATGTGTTTCCTCCTGCCTTCTTTGCTGATGGAGGCGAGGCTCATCCACGCTGGTTTCCTGCCAAAAGGTAAGAATCTCCGTAACTCCGAGCCTTTTCCAATTATCCTTCCGGAAACGGCCCAACCGCCGAGTCAACTTTCAACTTGAGGGAATGAACGCGCTGAAAACTTTCGTCGTGGCGCCTCGTTACTTCGATAGTGACAATTTTGGCGTTTTGCGCTGCGAGTCACTACCGATGGATAGCGCCGAACGCGAATTCGGCCACGAGGCCTCGATTTTTCGGACGAACAATCGACTCTGTGGCCAATCGCGTGCCTGGGGAAGTCGAACATTTTTATTATCCGTTATAAAACTATTAAAAGGGTCTGTTTAAGCGGAAATTTACGGCTGATTGCGAATATCCCCGAGTTTTCGCCGTAAGTGTAAAATTAGACTGGGAAAATGTAAAAAACGGTTCGGGAATACTTTTTTGACATTTTTCCCTCGAAATTTTGGGTTTTGGGGAAAATAAATGGTTGATTCGTGTTCAGGGGATGAAAATACATCGAAACGGACCAATAAAAAAAATATTAAAAATCCAAAATTTTTTTCGATTTTTGGGGACAATACGTTTTTTCACTCAATCATCCATAACTTTTTTTCCTTTTGGGTTTGGCACTCCACTCTGCGCTCGTTCTCTTCGATATGATTTTCTCTTCAAAATGCTTTTTTAATCATTAAAATACGACAATTTTCCGATTTTTGGCAGAATTTCAAAGTCGGACCATCGATTTTTGCAAATTTTTCCATACATACCCCTTTGCGTTTTTTTTAGCGATTTTTCAAATGGACATTCCGGGGAAACTATCCGAGATATCGA
>JAPYZI010001169.1:0-36167 GCA_030523105.1 Ophioninae sp. A BG-2022a | reverse complement strand
AATTAAAATCCGATGATTTTTCGATTTTTGGCAGAATTTCAAAGTTGGATCATCGATTTTTGCAAATTTTTCCATACATACCCCTTTGCCTCTTTTTTTACGATTTTTCGAGTGGACTTCCCGGGAAAACTATAAGAGCTATCGATATAAATCCAACGCCAATATTTAAGTCAGGCAAAAACCTTTTCCAAACTCCCCAATTGAATCTCCATAGAGTATAAGAAGCTCACTCTACGTCCTTCTGAATTTTCGTGATTTTTAAGATTCCGGGAAAGTGGCCGGGGAAAGTCGAAAAATTTTTTTTCTCGTTTTTAACCTCTTGAAGGAGTCTATTTGATCGGAAATTTTCTGCTGATTACGAAAATCCACGAGTTTTTGCCGAAAGCGCAAAATGAGACTGGGAAAATGGGAAAACCTGCTCGAGAATATATTTTCGACGTTTTTCCCTAAAAATTTTGAGTTTTCGGGAAAATAAATAGTATATTCGTCTTCAGGGGACAAAGTTACATTGAAATAGACCAATAAAAAAAATATTAAAAATCCAAAATATTTTTGGATTTTTGGGCGAAAAGAGTGTTTTCACCTAATCTCTTCAAAATGCTTTTTTAATAATTAAAATCCGATGATTTTTCGATTTTTGGCAGAATTTCAAAGTCGGACCATCGATTTTTGCAAATTTTTCCATACCTCTTTTTTTGCGATTTTTCAGATGAACTTTCCGGGAAAACTATAAGAGATATCGATACGATTCCAACGCCATTATTTAAGTCACGCAAAAACCTTTTCCAAACCCCCCAAATGAAAGTCGATAGCACACGAAAAGCTCATCCTACGACTATTTGAAATTTCGTGATTTTTGAGTTTTCGGAAAAGTGGCTGAGGAAGGCGAAAAAAATTTTTTTTCGTTTTAAAACTCTTAAAAGGGTTTATTTGATCGTAAATTTTCTGGTGATTACGAATATGCCCGAGTTTTTGCCGAAAATACAAAATTAGACTGGGACAAAGCAAAAAACGTTTCTAGAATATTTTTTTTACATTTTTCCCTGCTGCAGCTTACGGTAGCTATCGTAGCGACAGAGGTTACGAATTCGCGTAGTGAACAAGTGGCAATTAAAAAAATATATTGATACTGCGGAAGGATGCAAGCGCAGTCGGTAAGGACGGAGAATGCGAGCCGCTGCGCTACCAGTGAGAAATTCGTTAATCTCAATTTTCCTGACGGTCGATAAGATTGTGAGCTCTGGTGGTAGATTTTTGTCACATTAACGTAAAAATTTTCGAAAAACAATTTCTCCTTAATTTATTCATCTAAATAGATTGAAAAAAGCTCAAAATGTGTATTTTTATTCCGTTTAGGTAGGAGGAGGAGGAATTTCGGCCACAAACAAACAAACGAAGTTTAGTACAATGAAAAAGATATATTGCGTCATTTTTTTTTATTAGATTCATTCAGTCGACGTAAAAAAAAATGTATTATTTTACAACAAATTCTTGAGACGTGAACGCGCGTTGAGAAGATGCTAGGATACACGATTGTTCTTTCTTTTGCTGTAATTCTTTGGACCCCACACTACGCGTAATAGTAAAAAAAAAAAAAGAAGAGACTGCAAAGAGGGAGAATCGCGGAAAACTTATTATCTTGAGAGAAAAAAAAAAGAAAGGAACGGATTCGTTTTCCGTCTGCACTAAATATCGAGTCGTATAAATATAAATTATTTGCATAATACATCGCTGCTAATTGTATCAATATCTTCTCCTCGTCTTTATACAACGACTGCACCGATCAGCGAGTCGTCCACGGAATCGGCTGAGTCGCAAGTGGCTCATTGAGTTTTATTGAGAGGAGGAAGCCCGAAAGTATCATTTTACACGACAAAGATATGGGGCGGGAGATCAAAAGTTTGAGATTAATTCGTCATAACGAATATTATAACTTCAATTCGACAAATCACTGCGAAGTAGCGATCCGCGAAACACTTCCGGTGAGGTAATTTTCTAAGAATATAAACGTTCCTCTGTTTTTTTTTTATACCTCTTCGTAACCCACGAATAACCGAGGCCGGTAAAAAAGAGGTGTGTGCCACTTTTCTTGTCCCGGTTTAGGCGGTAAATTTCAAGAAATTTTAACATTCGTGAAAGCTTTCTTTTGACATTGTGCGCCCAGCCTCATCAATATGCAATAACGATTGATTCGTGTCAGCTAGGTTTCGAATGTTTCTTTTTAAATTTGCCGCGTAAAAAGATCACTTGGGGGCGGCCATCGTGATTCGTGCAAATTTCGGCCACCAGGGTCCCACATCTGTAACACGAATCTTGTATCGTCACTGCTACGGCCTAAAAGACACGCACGCCACTGCTCGTTCTCCCGTTTCTCGAATATTCTCAAGAACAAGACGAAACATCGCGTTTCGTTGAGTTTTATTTTTTTTTTTTTTAAAGAAGAACGACCCGGTACGCGACGAATAAACTGTTCAACGTAAACGCGCGTCGTTTTCCACTTAAAATTAATACAAACTCTTTTTCGTTTTTATCCTGAGAAACGAAAAGAGGTTTTGGGCGGAGGGCGGTAGTGGAGGGGGGGGGGGGGACTTTGGCTGATTTTATTCTTCTCTCGTCGAATATTCCGATTCCTCGATGGGATTTTCAACATTTCGGCAGTCCTCGAGTCTGCCGATGATCAGTTTGATTCGTGCTTTTATTTTCTCCATCTCTTCTCATCGGGGAAAAGAAAATCGATGCTCAGAAATCAACGGAATTACGTTCGGCGAAGGGCACGTGTGCGTAAGGCGTATGAACACCACGGGCTCGCAGTCTTTTTCCCTCGATCGTCGCGACAGGAGTCTGGCTCGTTGAAAACACGGGTCTCACGTCGTACCGTCTGTAACGGGTTGTTGTCTTCGAACTTGGCGTTTTCAATCGCGATGAACCGCAATTGCCGCTTCGACAACTTCTACTCTCGTGCTGAACGTTGTTGATCCTTTGATGGCAATGATGGTTTGTTGCCCGCACGCTTCCACGTGGCTGATGACGAGCTGCGAGCTCGTCGCGACGGGCACTTCCTGTCGATACTCTCGTTCGCGTCAGAGAGTGCGACAATCTCATTGCGGAGTCTCACCTTCGAGGAAAACAAAAGCAAAAACTATTAGAAAACCGAATATCAAGGTGGATTGCCGACTGCGATATATGCGAGAGGATTGCGCATGCGCAGCACTCGCCCCGTCAGTATACAAGAGATGGAAGGAACGACGGAGTTATGCGCGGATCAGAAATATTCCGGCGCATGCGCACTTGAGAGTTAATCTACAAGGAACAGAAAACTCTTCGCAAATAACCCCACAATAAACGTGCTAAACCCATGAGTCCTATTTCGTGTACTTTATGTATGTTCTCTGTCACTATGGAACTATGAATATCTGTACATTCTGATAACTGTGAAACGGCGTTAAGGGCATGACGGACGCGTCTCCGTCCACTTCGAAATTTAAAAACCACTGTTCTCTCAATCGACTGAACCGATCGGTACGATATTTGTCTCGTGCATTCGGTACGATGGCACCGAGGGCCCCCCGGTCGCCATTTTGGATGAAAACGTTTCGTTCTCGAGAAATCGCGGTTTAAAACGTTTCGATTATCTCTATCGCACTCGTGTGTCACGTGGTAATGTTCGTCATGCCCTTAAGCTTGGGTTAACGAAAATGCTCACCTTGCGTAAGGTGGCGGTGGCGACGGAGCTGTGGGCTCGACCGATGCTAAACCTCCGGTGCCAACGGTACTAAGTATCGTCAACACCACTGGCTGTGTCGACGTCGTGAGCGCACACGTGGCGGTAACGTTATTGTTGTTACTGTTGCCGGCAATCGTCGCTAATTGAGCGGGATTCAGTTTAATGGCGTCGTCGTAGCTCGGCGGCGCATCCGCGACGGCCTCGTAGTCGGGCGGTTTTTGTCGCGAATTTGTTATCGACGGTTCCTCTATCGAGATCACGTGAATCGGATCGTCTATCTGGAATTTGAAGAAAAATTATTGGTTTTGATAGAGGCTGGAACGTTTCGGTTGATTAAACATTATTGAAAACAGCTGAAATAGTTTAATTGCTATTTCACAAAAATGAAACATTCTTAAAGTAAAATAAAAGTAGTGAGCTGAGAGTTTATACATTTTATAAAACCTGATTTCCGGTTTTTCAAAAGACAAATTTTAATATCTATGAGATAACAGAGTTTGAAAATATTTGAGGTTATGTCGATCTTTTTTACGGCTTTAACCTTTTCCGGCTATAAAAAAATGTCCTGTTTTCGGATATTTGCGGTTCTACAGGAACGCACAAGCGTGTAAACAATTCAAGGAATCAGACACATGGTTTTCTACCTATGGATTTTTATTCATTTGCGGAGAATCATAAAGAGAGTACGTTCACTCGACAGAGACCGAAATAGATACGAGTATAAGGGCGAAAACAATGGAAGAAAAAGAAGAACGGAGAGTTTTTCCTTTTTTTTTTTTTTATTACTATAGAGCCTGGGGGTGGTTACAGAAATACGGAAAAATGGGAAAATTACACCTAGAGGGCGATGACGTAGAGAGGGTGCACTAGCTACATCGCGGGTTAGTAAGAGTCTCGTACATATCGGTAGAAGCCCGTTTATATCAGAGTCTATAATCGGAGTTTTATTCCTGAATCTTGGCCGTTCTCGGGGTGCAATTTTACGTAGCCCCACGTATTCAGCGTTAACGTAGGAGAGAAATAATGAAAGTGAAGCGAAGCATCGGTCAACCGTTCGTACGTGTGCATTCTATAGACGAAGATGACTTTGAAGACAGGCTTCAAGATTCATCCTGATACTCAACAGTATCGAAAGCCCAATGTCTTCAAAACGACCTTTGCATGAATAAATAAGTAAGCACGTGCACGAGTCCGTTCGACGAGAGGTTAAAATTTACCTAAGGTTTTTTTTTCAAATTTAGGATCGTGCGGAAAACCATTAGACGCTACGGCGTACCACGTTACGTCAATCCAACGCTTTCGAAAAGTGTTCTTTGCGGGCGTACACCCCCGCGTGCATCCTTTATATATAACCGTCCAAAGTGCAAGTTGATGACTGACTATAAATATAGATTTTGCCGGTGCATACGTGTACGTACGTGCAAACCTCGTGCGGGTTAACATCCTTGGCTTGGGAAAACTTCTAAATGTGACTATCGTGATCGACCTAACCCTATTTCGCTGGAAAGTAGACGCGAAAGCTAAACGAATAGCGTAGTGCGACTTGTATAGCGATGAAAAAGTGAGGGGTTGCGGGGGGGGGGGGGGGGGTAAACCGTTGTAACGAGAACTCCCCGATTTCCAACCCCCCCTGAGCCGAGTCTCTTTGTGCGTCATACCTTGTACGAATATCACTGAATTAGTATGCGAGAATCTGGCAGGTATGTTTATAGGTTAGATCGAGGGCGCGTTGTGTTTGCGCGGTCACTCAACTGGTCGGACAAACTATTTGCACAGGGGGCGCGGACAAGGAGAAACTTGAAGTTGTCTGTAGGCGTAAAGAAATATCGCCGCAATAATTGAGAGTCGTTGACAATGCTGGAGAGAAAAACGTTGATGCGATAATCTTTGATTAATGGAGTTAAGGTATCGCTTTTACTTTTGTATCGATATTAAATAACTGTCAATTAAACACGTAGATTTCTCTTTATTTTTGGGAGAAGCGAAGCAAGAATCGCGTTCACAATATTGATGGTAAGGTAGGAAGCAACTAGTTCGGTACGTATACGTGTATCGATCGATAAATTCATTCCCGTTTTTTACTGTGCAGATAAATCATTTCTGTTTACGATTTACAGCGAACACACTCGCGTTGTAAATAGTTCGAGGAAAATGGAAGAAAAGTGAATTATATTTGTATTTCCATATATTTTGCGTGTTTTAAGAGAGAGTAAGTGAGAGAGAGAGAGAGAGAGACAGAAATGAAAAAATAAAGAGGTAGGATACTACCAGAGGCATTACAAAGCCTGACATGGAAAGTTTCCACGATGGGTAGAAAAATAGACTAGAATAGGAATTTGACCCGGATCGATCCAAAGATACCTGCCGATAATACTCGAGGCTTTCAACCCTTAGCTTGACGAGGGCGGAGTGGGGCCAGCTACGTTGACGAATTGTTTATATATATATATATATATATATATGTAACGCTTTGATAAATTGAGAGAAAGAGAAATAAAGACTATACGGGAAAAAATAGAAACTTTCATTCTATAATCGTCTATTCTATCACGTCGTATGGGGGTGGCGGAATCGTATTTATAGAATAAAAAGTTCAGAGCGAGCGAATGAAATTGAGCTGGAAGCCGAAGAATGGAATCGGGTAGAGAGCAAAAAAAAAAGAAAGGGAAAACTAGAAAGAGAGAGAAAAATAATAAAATGGGAGATCCAATTCCGTACGACAAAACTCGCTTAAACTATCGATCTATATTGCCGCATGGCCTGTGCCTTCATCGGAGTATAAATCACCACACAAGTTCGGTTCATGAGTCGAACCTTTGTTTTTCCTCGCTTTACGAAAATTGGCTGTATCGATGGAATTGACGTTTGCATCGCTGGTATTCAACGAAAATCATCCCCGTTTTTTTTTCTTTTTTTTTTCTTGAAATTTTCGTTTTCGAAAATTTCAGTAAAAAAAAAGAAAATAATTTGAATAATTATACGTCGATTAGAAATTGGGAGATTAGAAATTGAATAAAATAATATTGTTTGTGTTTCAACGACTCGAAACTTTAACTCCATGTGTACCATTTTCGAACCCAAACAAACCCAAACATGCGAGGAATTCTTAAGGGTTTGTTTGGGTTTGTTTGGGTTATTCTTAACGTTGTCCAATAACCAAGGGATCTCATTATTATCATTTTTACAATAATTATTATCATTCGAATATTGCTAATAATACCAATGAAACAACCCAAACAAAGTGACGTATTACAATAATGACAACATATATTAAAATAATAATAACAGTAACAACGATTAACTGTATTGAGTCAAGTTGAGTTAAGTCACGATGTATTTTTAAGCGCCGGAATAAAGCGTAATTTTCTTGCTCACCTGAGCCGTTATCGGATGACTAGTGTGTTGGGCCTGCACACTGGCTCTCGTGGGCGGCGCGTGAAGCCAGCAACACATCGCAGCGCATATTAAAAGAGCTCCGGCAACTATGCAAGCGACACCGACGTAACGCACAGGTTCGACGTAATTTTCGGCCAATCCTAACCAATTGATAAGAGCACCAACGCACAGTAACACCATACCGTAACGATAAGGTCGCTGGGATCGCCGTGACTCCTCCAGAGACATGGCTGCAATCAAAGTTACAACGTGCGATTTTTATTTTTCGTCGATGTGTTTTTTTTAAATATTTAATTTAATTTTGTTTTTTTTTTTTTGCAAACGTAGAAAACTGTTCGACGTTTTTTCTTTTGGACATAGAGTTTTTTTTTTTTTTTTAATTAATGACATTAATAAAAATACCGTAAATAGCAATCGAAAATTTGTCAACAATGAAAACAAAAATAAACTTGAAATACACGTAACTATTAAAAAAATCATTTTTATCGCTTAATTAGCTCGAATTATCATTGGATGGACCGTTGGGTAAAAAATTGATCCAAAATAATTGTTAATTCTCAATTTTTTATAATAATTGTAGTGAAAGTTACGAAATTTACACGCGCTTGACTGTTGTTTGGGTTTGTTTGGGTTTGTTTCTTGAGTCGTGTTTCGTCAGTGAGCGTACATCTGTTTTTTTTTTTTGTTCAAATAAATAAAACGTTTCAATATTTAAATTTAATGAATACTTTCGGATCATCGTATTATTATTGTCAAAAATTACTCAAAACTCAATATACGTTGAATCTTTCAATGATTGTTGATTGATTTATCGTTCGAACGAATATTTCATTATTTTATAAATTCGATCTTAAATCTTGACGATAGAATATTTTCTGAATTTTCGGGGATTTAGTTTCGTTCGATTTGCAACCAGTATCGTCTGCAATATTTAGTAATTGTTTTTTCCATGAGTGATCATGTCAAGTTCATATGTTTACAACAGCTAGGTAAATTCTTGAAAGAATTTTTTGTTTTTAATAATTAATGTATTATTATTTTATCGAAACAACTGTTATTTTTCTAATTTCGTTTTAAAACGGTCCGAGAGAACGTTTTTCCACTTCCGGTCATTCGGGCCGATAAGAAAACCGTTCGTTTCAAAACCATCGACGACTCGACTCTGGGCGAATCGTCACGAATATGAGAAACGAGTAGTAAAATCGAATATCGGTCAGACACGCCACCGGCCGGAGTGTAATTTTTTTTCTTGGTTTATTTTTTTCGCTTCGAATTGGGCTACCGCTGAACAAAAAATTCGGTGGATTCATCGTCGGGGGTACGTTGCGACGTTTCGATGAAAAGTGTCTGCCCGATGACAACAACATACGTGTCAATGGACTGTAACGATAATTCTCGTTGAGAGGCTTTCGTCGAAAGAGTGACAAGTTTCGTACTCAAAGCAACGGAATAAAGATAGAGGACGAGACAGACAAGCCTACCCCACTTCTCGGGTTGTCGTTCGCTGGCTATTTTAGCGTCTCGTCCGTTATCGTATTTACGTCGTCGTGCTTAGCTCTCGTGTTCCACTTTTCCGGTTACGGTTGCAATCATTTTTCGCGTTACTAATGAATTCCTACACTTTTCGCTACAGTTATTCAACGAATTCTTCCACCTGTATTGGCCAATATTTTCAAAGGTGATAATAACAATAATGATAATATTTATAATATTAATAATATATTATATATATAAATACATATATAAAATCAAATATAATAATAATAATAATAATAAAATAATAATAACATATTATATACCGTAATATTATTATTATATTTTTTATAACGTACAATATTGCAATTTTATATTTATAATAATATTTTTATATGACATATATATAATTGAACTGCATTATAATATATTTAATGAAATAATAATGATATTAATGATAACGTTAAAGTTCAACATTCATAATAATAATGTTCATAATCGATATTATTATTATTATTATTATTATTATTATTATTATTATTATTATAGTCATTTGTGTGTCACTATTTTACCACAATGGCGGTCAATATGAATTATTGTGAAAAGTTTGGAATAATCGAAAATTTGTTCAGGCAACCGACAATGTCGAAAAGTTCATTATTTTGATTGCGAATTAGACTCGTGTTATCCAAGTGATTCGTACACGGATTCGTGTTCGGTGATGTTGGTATCTCGAATTAGCGATCGCTGGCGAAAAATTTGGGCCATTAACGCGAAAAAAATATTTTTTCTTCGATGAACAGTGATTCAGCGGAGGCACATGGACGAGGTGTCTAGAAGAATGCTTTGTGACAGTCAAGAGGATGATTAGTATAAATGCTAGGTCATAGTCAGATGTCGCGTCGCCTTGACATTATCGTATCATAATGCAAGAAAATAGGTCGCGATAGGCAAATAACGACGACAAATGAAAAAAGAATTGTATTAACTCGGCAAGGATTTTTATTTCCTCAGGTCAGGGTTTTTCTTATTAAGATGTATTTTTTTTTTTTTTTATATTTCGCTCGAGAACGAATTCAAAGAAAATCATTCTCTTTTTTTTTGTTTCCTGTAATTTCGTTTTGGAAAATTTCAGTAAAATCATTAACATTTTCATGCACTCTTTTTTTCAGCGGTTTTCAATTTTCGATCTGCGATATATAATTTTGAATAATAAGGGAGATAAGAAATTGAATAAAGGAAGAGTCTTTGCGTTACAACGACGCGAAACTTTAACCTCATTTGTATCGCCATTTTCGTAAAAGCGTCGGAGTCACAAGTTTGAAAAAAAAAATTATTAAACATCCGAGTAATTCTTAACGGATCGCCTCTGTGTGAAATTTTAAAAATTGTTTTTTTTTTTAATTATTTTGTAGTATACACCGTTCTAAACATTCTATCAAATTTTTTTTATCGAAATTCAAATTATCACGGTGGCTACAGCGTTGTCTTTCTCGGAATGGCGTTTTTCAAAACGTTGTCCACTCTTAAAGGAAAAGTTTTGAAGATATCTATTTCCAATTTTGAGAGAACATTTTTTACGTCATTCTCCATCGCGCCATGGAAGCTTTTTTTTTTTAATCTTCCTATTTTTATTTTACGAAAAATTGTCGAAAAAAGGGCGAAATTCGATACTTTTTGTTCAAACCGCCTCTATTTTGTGAAATTTCAAAAAAAAAAAACCTCTATAGCGCGACAGCGACTTTCCTACAGATTAATAATCTTTTCGAAATGTTTGTTTCACATCAACAATTGCGGCCGCAACCGTGGACATCGTCCAGGACCATTTTTTTTAAATGTCTTTTCAACAATTTATTTAATTATTATATACTAAATAAATGAACGTAAAAAAATCATTATGTATTCGACAATAATGTATTTATTTATAAAAAAAAACCAAACCTATTAGTTTATTGAAACATTAAAAAAAAAATCGCGAAAATCAGTGATTTTTCCAAGGGTCACACCGAGACGATTCCTCAATAGAATATTGATTTTGATGGCGATAGAATCTTGATCTTCGTTGACGATTTACTGCCGTTAATGAAATTCTCACAGCTTCAACGTTCGATCGATTATTGACGAGTTTTCCAGCTCTCTGGATTAGTCATCCAAACATTGAGGCACGCGATGTTTTCCGCAAGGAGATTTTAAGACCACCTCGATTTTCCTCATTACGACACGGCGCCGAGTAGAAACCGATCGAATTATAAAAAAAAAAAATTAACAAAAAAAATGGACTTTTATTCTCTCGAAGCTCGTTTTATTTTCGAAGTTGATGACAATTAGGATGAGGTAAGGATTACGAGGACGCGGGAGTACAAACGTCATTGAGGGTATTCAAATGTCCAATAACCCTGGTATCATACACCGTGGCACGATTTTTTATCACGATAGTACGATCGTTTGGCAAGCTCGATCAATGTTTCCCATACGTATCGTCACAGCGCAGGCATACAATGAATATTCGCGCAGGCATATACCACTTGCCTAACATTACAGACGAGGACTCGTCGTATTCAATTGCGTTTGCGTATGGAACAGAATTTCCAATAATATCGTGAATACCTACGGAAATACCGACGACTAATTAGTGGCTTTGGGAGTGCATCGCTGCATGATGCACTTACGTTCGCATTAACTTAAATCCGTGGTACGGTTAGAACAAACAAACAAAGATAAACAAATAAATGTTTATCTACGAAATTCGAGGAAAACGGAAGTTTATTTTGCAATAAGTTTTGCATGACTCAGAAGTGAAAAATTTGTTGTTGCACGTTCTTGAAATATCACCATGGAAATCTTTGGTTTGCTGATTTATTATGCAGTAAACTAACAATTCTGAGATTGTTCTATCGTGTCTTCGTAATTCATTCTCTCGCTGCTTTATCTTTAAGTTCTCAGTGGTTCTTCAAGTATTCTTTGCGAATATACAGAGTGCCACGAAACGAGAGCTTTTGTAAGAATATTTGAATAATGGAGCAGCCACGATGTTTTTTTTAAATTTTTTAAACAAAAGTATTGATTGCAGCTTTTTTTTATCGGACTTTTCTGTAACGTCAATTATTTGATCTCTTAATTTCTGCACTTTGATCCACTTGGAATACGTCAAAAGGGATCGGGGATCATTTCGAGTGAATAAGAATATTTGCTATCATTTGAACTGATGATTGATCGCGTATGTATGTTCCTTATGGACTTCGAAACGGCGGGACCGATTTCAATGAAATTTTTAAGCAATGTTCAGATTGGCCTGGCGGATGATCCTGTAAAGTTTGGTAGCGATCGGATCAATATTTGTGTATTTATTATTTTGTAAATTTTCAATTACAGTTTTGCTATCGATATGCTACTGTTTTTCTAACACGATTTGTGTTGACACGTTCATCGTATATTTTTATGTGATTAATGTAATTAATCTATCTATCTTCTATCTGTGGGTGATGATCTTCACCCGATAGAGAAAAGGGATGAAGAAAATGAAATCGATGAACAAATCTAATGTGAAATCGCGATAGTTTTATTCACAGAATTATTTTTCTCAATTTATTGTTTTATTACGTTCATTGTAGTTATTAATATTTGAAAGAAAATCGTCATTTTTACATGGAAAAATGTAAAAAAAAAACAATTATTTATGTAAATTAACGCGCAGCGCAGCGGGCGGGCTTTGCTAGTTATTTAATAAAAATCTTCAAGGTTTTTCCTTAATTTTTAACCCAAAGAAGAGAGGAATACAAAAATGATATTTTCTCGAAAAATGAAACTAAAATTTGAAGTACACACAGGTAGAATTCGATAAGTGTATTTGATAGATTTGATTTGATTTGATTCATTTTCTTTGATTGACAGTCCAAATTTGATAGATTTTGATAGCCGTATAAAATGTTTATTTTAAATATCACTTCGCCAGTCACCCTGTGTAGAAACAATTATTCGTATGCCTTTGTACTTTTACGCGGAATGAGTGAGTATGAAACAGACCGGCAGTATTTATTGCGTCGTTAAAAAAAAAAATGTTTAATAACGTTCGAAGAAAAGAATTTGAGTATTCAGAGTACAAAATGCGACAATGACAGCGACGAATCGACCGCAGTTTTGTCCATATTTTACCAACAGGTAAAACACACGTAAATGACAATTTATTCGCCGGCCAATTAAGACAATAAAAATATGGAAAATTATGATCGGCTGATACGGTCTGTAGTATTTTGGGGGATGCGTAACTGTTCTCGAATTTGCCGGCTTACTCGTATCGTTTCGACGAATCGTTTCCCGCGTTGAGTATCATTTTCAACAAAACAAAAATACGTTCACACGTAAAAAATTGACGATTGCAATTTTGGAAAGAAAACTGCCAACATATTGACGTTTAAACTATCATTCAATAACAATTGTTTATTCCAATCCACTTCAATTGATAATATTACATCTCGTTCGAAACAAATTAAGGCTTTACATACGTCCAGAATTTACAAAAAATTCATTTTGCGAATAATGCATTTATTATTTGAATTTGAAAAAATTGCATTGAAATGAAATTTTCAATTGAATTTGCATTGAATTTGTAAAAAATCCAGATTATTATTTTTTTATACTTTTAAACGTATTTTTGTGGAAGTTGATTGTAAAAATTCCCGATAGATAAAAAATGATTGTAAAAAACGTGACTGTCAAACGAAAGGATCTTGAAACTTTAAACCTGTTTTTCTCAAAACTACTTTTTCTGACACGGTTTACTAATAACTCAGAAAATTTTAAATATTTTTTAAACACTTTTTTTTTTAATATTCGTTGCCTTTCTACAAAAAACGCTATAGCGACCGTAATAATTTAAACTTCGATTAATAAATTTAACAGAATGTTTAGAACGGTGTATACTATACGATAATGCAGAGAAAAAAAACGATTTTTTGAAAATTTCACACTGAGACGATCCCTTAATTCACCGATGTTTCGATGTCACTTTTCGCGCGGTCGTATCGCGATGCGAAAGGGAAGAAATAACGCTCGTACTTAGACACGCTTGGGGAGAGCGGAAGAAGAACGGCGATCATGAAATAAAAATACTATGTGCGTTCTAGTTTTATGCTAGTGGGATTTCGTTCTGTTGCCCTCTCGATCCGTGACTGACGAAATCGAATTTTATTGTATCGAAGCTGAACTTTCTGCTGACATTTTATCGCCTGATTACTCAGCCTATATATATGATATGATATGATATTACGATAATATGAAACATATTAGTGTCGCGATTGAGGTTGATCCTGATAAGATCTTCGTTCGAATATATATTACACTCGTAAATCTAGAAGCTTCTGATTTCTTCCGTTTTCGATAGTCTTCTATTTTGTATTTTCTCCCTCGATTGAGAATCGGGTAAATTTCCAGAGCACTCATTCGATTGGATAACCTTATCGATCACGTTCGCCCAAATATCATTTTTCACGACGTATCCAGGGTATCGGAATGGTAAGATTGATTCGTGAGAAAGAGGGTGATCGTTAAATTAATATTTGGGCGGAGATGAGTGAGTACACGTGAGAAAGCAAAAAATATTTGGTGGGGAATACCCCGATTATAGCTGCAATCGATTTTGAATAATCTTCATTGATAATCGTTTGGATTTTTCGAACTTGAATTCTATATACTTTTTTTTAAAACAATTTTATAAGGTTTTTGTTTCAATTTTTGCTTAAGTATTTTTATTGATTATAGTTATTTTATTTATTACGATTAGTATTGTGTTTCTTCAATTACAAGCTGGTAATAACTGGGGAAATGATAATACGTATGATATTATTAATTACATACGAATATTATTTACAATATTTATCATTATTATTTTGTGGCTCGGAATTGAGAAAAGTGATCGCGGAAAATTGCTCTACTACGTTCGATCGAATCGAGACGAATTATTATCGGTGGCGGTCTAATTGAGACGGCGGCGCAAATCGTTTAAAAAGTAAAATCGACTTCGATTCTTACTCGTCATCTTTTATACTTATCCGTCGATAATACACCGCGTCCGCACCGTTGGCTACCTCGACTGTAATAGAATTCTCATACAAACCGAGAAATTAACGCCACGTTGAGAATCGGGTTTCATCCATGTACGGATAAATTTAGTCGTTTTTTCGAGCGCGATCAAGAGACGAGTGACACTGAAAATTACTAATGTCGCGTTCCTTGGTACGAATTTAAAAATACTAACTTCGTATCACCCAAATTATTGTTATTTTCAGCTCTCAATCAGTTTTCCAAAAAATTCTGGTTTTCCAACAATATTTTCGTCGATAATAACACTCAGCAAAATAGTTTTTGGGAAAGCTAAAATTAGAAAGGTCTGTAAGTATCAGTTTTTCGTCTCTGATCCCTCTTATCCCATTCTTAAGGGCATGACGAACATTACCACGTGACACCCGAGTGCGAGAGAGATAGTCGAAACGTTTAAAACCGCGATTTCTCAATAATAAAACGTTTTAATCGAAAATGGCGAGCAGGAGGCCCTCGGTGCCATCGTCTTGAATGCACACAACAAATTTCATACCGATCGGTTCAGCCGTTTGAGAGAATAGTGGTTTCAAAATTTCGAAGTGGACGGAGGTATGTTCATCGTGCCATTAAAGACACGTAGAAGACGTACATAACCTCACAAATTTAAAAACTTGGTTTTCTCGTATTAATCTACATTCTTTTGTTCAAATTGAACATCAGGTTATGTAGAATTAATAGACGGAGGGTATGGTTGTTTTATTTACTGTTCAAAATGTTTCATCTTTTAGAAATCTCGATCAAACAATTTTTGCTATCCCTCTCGGTCTCATATGCCACGTGGTACATTTTCTACTTTGCTTTAAATGTTGAAAAAATAATAATTAACAAACTGCTAAAACGTTAACAGTTATATAAACGATATTGAACACAACGTCAGTGGCTTTTTCAATTTCGTACGAAACGGTCCGTATACCCGAGTGTTTCGATTAGACTGCACATTGACTTTTACTACTGAATCTGAAAATGTAAATTTTGCCGAGGATCTCAAGGAAGCAGTACGCCCGGAAACGTGCAAATTACGATTGATGGTGGTCGTGCGGATCGTAAAAAAGTTGATTAACGTCAATTGGCAGGTTTTTTTGTTCTATTCTCGATGCAATTAAGACGTTTAGTATGCAAAAAGAGATGGAGATACTGTTCGGTCGTTTTCAATTCGTTGATTCATTTTTGTTTCCGTTATCAGTCCGGAACGTTACAAATCAAATTGTTATCATTCATTTGTTTATCCGGATTGAAATCGAAAATCTACGATCTTATTTGTTTACAGAGCAAGAACGATTCTTCGCGTAAATGCTGTTCTTATAATTCAAAAAATGGGCCAGGGAAATAGTTAAACAATTATTATGTATCAAAGAATATTGCGTTTGGTTTTTCTTTTTACTAAATTTTATTTAATTTGACTTTTATTTAACTTACTTTTTAATACATTAAGGACATGGTTGTTTATTCAAAATATTTTTTTACGTATAAATTTCATAATCCGAAATCATAAAAATACGAACATTATGAATCGTGATTTTTATTGTAACGTCACAGGCTGCTCAATTATCAACTATGAACGATTTTTCGAAACCGTTCAAATATTTTGAATTTTTTTGAATATATCTTACGAGTGATTGAAATCAAATTTTAAAGATAGTCGAAAAATTCATTTATCTCCAAGTGTTTCAAAATGACAAAAAATATTTCTCAACAATTTTCGAACGTGCATTTTTCGTTGTCAATTCGCAAGTTTATACGAATTGAAGGTTAAAGTGCAAGCGTTGATGCCGAAATATTGGCGGAGCAATTAAGACTTTTTCGTCGATGAAAAAGTTCAAGTATTCACGGAAGTCTATGCCTGCGGTAAAATAAAATCCATCAGTTTCAGGCAGGGATTTAATAATCTCATGGAACATTGTTCCAGGTGGATAATGGTGACGTTGATCGTCATCAAGCTAGAGGTAGGCTGATGAATGGTGAGAGTAAAAAATGGCGAGTGGATTGTCAGGTGACTGCATCGCCTTGGGTTCGTTCACACTCGAACAATTAATTTTTTTCTCCTATCCGTTATATCGTTCCATCATTGTACGCATTTTATATGGTCAAATAAAATTCAGCTGAGTTTTCACTCCTTTTTTTGTGTCTGTTAAAAAAAGAACCATTGTAAAACAAATCTCACGTAATCCACCCAGGAAATAAAAGAGATCTTTATGAAAACGTAATAACTGCAGAAAGTCCATTGATCCATTTCAACTATTTTTTTTAATAATTAAAAATTCATATTTACTACACGCATTAAAAACTGTAATTTTTATTACTTTCTATTTACCAATTAATGTATATCAATGTATATTCAACACGTAAATAAAACATTATAATTGCAACGTTGGCAACGAAAATAAAAAACCCTTATTTACATTAATACTACTGCGTACTCGTCGTCATTATTCATTTGTTCAATAATAATAATACAGCAATAATTTTCGAAACGTAAAGAGACGAAGAAAATGTAATAACTTTGTAATCCGGACATTTCGCAAGCCGGGCAAACACCCGAGGTTTAATCGTTCATTCATGGAATACATTTGTAATCGACGTAGGCGATATAGAACTCCTGAACGTAACGAATAAATGGGTTTTCGTGACTTTAGAGGGAAACGATTTTCCACCGGACTTAATTACTCGATAATTGTTCATGATGATAACAATAATAATTCTCGTTCGAGCGGATGTTACAAAAATGTTTGCGTTCGCTCAACAATATCGAGCCTACGACGAATTTCACAAAAAATTGCAAAATTAAAAGCATGAATTTTCCTTTTATAAAAGCCTAGAATTTGCGATGTATATTTCCGCATTTTGTGTATTTTTTTTATCCGTACGTTATATACGTATATACATTTCGTAAACATTCAGAACGTCATTCAAATTTCCATAATTTGCATCGAGAGGAGCGTCCCACACGCACGCCCGTGTTTCCAGTGTATTAAGCGTGTAACGAGAGATTCAACCTTCACCTGGATAACGTACCGCGTAAAGTGCCAACGCAACAGTAGAAACGAGCTAGACTGGAGCGGCCAGAAAAAGGAGGAATGAAGTACAAAAAGGAAAAAAAAAACAAGTGAACAGACGGCTGAGCACGCGCTGTTGGTGTGGTGAAAAAAAGAACAAAAAACAAAAAAAAAACAAAAACAAAAAACGAAATATCGTCAAAGTTCCTGATTATTTGTGCATTCTCATCGACCAGTTTCAATTAATTCTTAAGACCGAGAATTCGCGTGATAAACTTACCACGAGGTTTCGCACGCTCTTTCTCACACTTCATAACCGATCTTTCGCATTATGGGAGATACGTGTTTGTCCACGGAGGCCGTAATTTATTTTTTGCCATATCGAAGGACTCGCTAGGTATAGCTCGAAGAGTTGTTAAAGGATTCAAGAAAAATAAGTGGAAACATTGAATGACGCGTACCTACTTTAATTTTGCAATATTGTAATTCAATAAATTATTATTTTTCATTACCCTTTTTTTTATGATAATCGAAAATGATATATTACAATTATTTCGAATCCCAATTAATCGTAAATCACCGAATATGAATTTTTGAAAGTGTCTGTATGATCTTCATGGCTCAAATGCGCAGAAAGAAAATTGAAGAATTGAAAAAAAATATATATATATATATATATTTCTTCGATGTATCCCAAAGATGCAAACTTCAACGCGTAAAGAAAATCATTCCACGGAGAAATTACGTTTCGATCAATTTTATCAAATTTTCACGTTATTTCAAAGTTTTTATGAAATTTCTTGGAAACTTTCGCGACATTTTTGGAACGCCGAAAAAAAAAGGATATCGAGTCTAGTTGCGACGCTTGCACTTTTCTTCGTTCCCCTTGCTGGTCTCGCGATGTTGCCAGCGAGCGTGTATACATTTTTTTTTCTTTTTTCATATATCGATCACGACGACTTTCGTGCAGTGGCAGTGTACGAAATGTACGAATAGGGTTGCTTCATGAAGACAGCTAGGTTCGTACGTGTACGTGTAAATGTACGATCCCTCCCTCTTTCTTTATCTCTCTCTCTCTCTTTCACTCTTTTCCTCTCTCTCTCTCTCTCTCTTTCACTCTTTTCCTCTCTCTCTCTCTCCCTCTCTTTTCCTCTCTCTCTGGATCCGTCAAGTTCTCCTTCATTCAGAAACCACTCGTGAGAGCACGAAGTGAGGGAGACTTGAAAGGGAGTGCCTACTAGGATGAGAGCTGAATGAAAAAACGAGGGTAGAGAGAAGCCACGAGAGAATCAAAGAAACAATGGCAAAGAAAGATCTAGAGGGAAGTAGAGGGGAAAGAGGTAAAACTGAGAGAGATTATAGAGGAAGGGAAAAATAGAAGAAAAAAAAAATCTTTGGCAGTTTTCACGTTGTACATCGTAGCCGAAACTACGAAAATCGAGATAAAGACAGGAAAACTCAGGGTTGATAATTGGCCCTTTTCGAGTTCAAGAGAGCCTTTTCGTACTCTCTTTTATTCCCCCCGAGTCAATTGTCAACTCGGCTCGTGAATTTTTGAGCGCCGAAGTACGGATTTTTTTTTTTTTTTTACTGACGGACGTCACGAATTTTGATAGTTGTTCGTTTGCTTTCGTTTTGCATACTGAAAACTTGAAGAACCGGTGAGAAATGGTGCTGCGAATTTCTTAGGGCTCGGTTTGCTCTCTCTCTCTCTTTTTTTTTTTTTGTTTTTAAAGTGGAGAACAAGCCTCGGGATCGCACGTTCGTAAGAGCGATTCGAGTACGATATCCACGCTAGAGTTTACCCGAATCGATAAACTGCAAAACCAGTTCGTCGACTGCCACGGCATTTTGCAATCGGGCAAACTTCGTCCCGTTCTTCGGTCGATTCAAATGTCCAAGAGTGCGGACACTTTTCGCTCCACTTCTGCTTCTCTTTTTAGCTTTGATTTCGGGACGATCGAACGAGAAGACAATCGATCAGATATTAAAAAGATATAGGCGTTTTAATTTTTGGATATTTACTTAAAAATTTGGCCTCGTTATTGAAACGTTTAAATAATCGATTTAAACGTGAACCGGTGAAGTTTAAACTTCGTGGAAATGGAAAATTAGATATTCCGGTTGAATTTGTGTGACGCGGTATCAAAGCTTTTTCTACAGCTACGTATTATTCTGTCCAGCCTACTGAAAAGCTTCTGAAATTTTACGAGAGCAAAATAATTTTCTAGCGGTGTATCATTATTTTCATTTTTATTTACTATGTGTGTTTTTACTTTATATTTAATATTTAATTGTTTTTTTTTGTTATTATGAAGTGGAGCTCGAACTGAATTTTGGGAGGAGATTTTTTTTTTGCCACAAATTACTTCAATTAGGCACCACTAGTGATGTTTAACCGACGGAGGCTGATATTTTTAATTATTTTCAGAAGTTACGAGGCTTTCAAGTTTGACGAAAAAGGAAATCAAATTTTCGTATAATTCGACGAACTTTTGAACGAAATGAACCTTCCGGAATATACCCAAGCAAACCCAAACAATCTCATAACTCGTGGAAATAATTAAGATTGTTTGAGTTTGTTTGGGTTTGTTTGGGTTGAGTAATCAAAAATCTCCGCCTCCGCCGGCTAAATATAACTAGTGGTGATTAATTAAAGTAATTAATGGCGACAAAAAAATCTTCCGTCAAAATTGAGTTGGAGGCACACTTCTGTATAATTAGCGTTTTTTTTTTGAAAATAGTACATTTTCGGTTATAGTCCAAATCGATTTGCTACGCATGAGTTTGTTCGACGTTTTGGTTTAACTCGAATACGATCAATTTACTGAAAATAATAATAATTCGGATTTGAAACGACGAAACGAAAATTCCTTTGCCCTTGACGTATCTCACGAGATCGAAACGGCCTTCGCATTATACCGAGTAAACATCTCGGGACTGAAGAATACAACACGCACACCCGAGCCCAAACGAACAAAAGAATTTTCGAGCGAAAGGACATTACGATTCCAGGGGAGAAACGAAGCTCCATGAAGGCATACGAGAAACGTTGAATCTTAATTACCCAAAGGATAAAAGAGAATCTCTATCGGTCTCGTAGTAAATTCTTCATAGGTAGTTCAACATACCTGAACCAAAATTGGCGTTCGGCGCTGACAGTTTGATCCCGTTGTTGTCAATACTTTGTCATGAAAAAACGGAAGCTCCGAAAAAAAAAGAAAAAAAAAAAAAAAAATAAAATAACAAACAAAAAAGTTCGACCGGATCTGAAGAGCGATGAATGGGACGAGCTTCAACGAATCGTATCAGCCGATCTTTTTTTGTCGGTTTTTTGTTTTTTTTTTTTTTTTAATTTATTTTTTTTCTTTCTCGTTACGAATCAGACGCGCACTCGTGAGAAATAAAACTCGTATACAGAAGAATCCTTTCGTGAACTCGCTTCTCGTCCGTAACACTCGAGCGAGTCGTCAGGCAATTTCTGATAAACGCTAATTATTTCTGGCCACGCGAAGAACCAAAAAAAAGAAAAGAAAGCACATCAAGCAACGTCGATAAACGTATCATCACAGTATCGATGATCTTATCACCCCAAGTACGAATAATCAGATACGTGCTCAATTTCGTTGCTGTTTTTTTTTTCTTTTTAATTTTTGTTTCAAAAAAATTTTTTTTTTTTTGTTTGTTACTACTACACTCTCTTCTTTCCTTGGCTTATTTTTCGTTCGAGGCACATCGAAAACGCGCCAGAAGAGCGCAGCTCCTACGGCGGACTCCGCGCGTCGACTGAATCGAGACTCGAGTGTCTTGTTGTGCCCGAACACTCACAACCTCTACCACTCGAGAGGGGACTACCGACGTGAAACGAAACTTCGCGAGACTCTCGTACACGCGAATCCACACATACGTATAAACGCTTGTATTCGTAAGTCTCGGAGTCCCGTTTATATACCGGAAATAAGAGAGGTAACGATCATCACTTACCATCCACGAGGAGTGGTTGACCCCAGCATTGGGAGCAAAGGAACACAAATTCTTCATTCAAAAATGAGACAAACGAAAACTTTGGATTTTGGGCATTGAACGGTTTCAGGAACGGCCCATTTACTCATATTTCCTATAGAATCACCTTCGTTCTCTTTCTTTCGATTTCATCATCGAAATTCTTTCTCGCTTTTCGATCTTTTACGAATCGATTTTTTAGGCATTTTTGTAAAAGTGAAATCGTCTAGTAATGAAACTATTGGAATAGAATTGTTGAAGTTCGACTTGACATTTTTACACGCTTGTTCAGCGTTGATACAATCAGCAAAAAAAATTTAAGGAGCCAAAATTGAGTCAGTTTTGTTTTTTAGTGATTTTCGGAATAATTCGAACTTGAAATTTCGAGTTTCGGTATCTGGTGGCCAAACATTTTAGAGAGCGTCATGTTCTATGATAGAATACAAAATTGAGGAACGAAAAAATGTTCCTAAAATCTTTTGTGTGTTTCAAATGCTTCTACAGGCTCGACAATTTTTTTTCTGCATTGATCAATATTCGTATCATATAGTCTGGTTCTTCAGCTGTAATCTCTTTTTATTTTGTTCGCTGTTCGATCATTTTTTGCTGAAATATTTTCGATTGAGTGAAAATTGAGTTTTTTTTCTTTTATTTTTTTTATATTTGTAAAACTAACTATCGTAAAGCTAGCGGAAGATGGATTTCGGAACGTTAAAAGATTGCTCTATGAGACCTTATTGGCATTTTAGGGAAACATTTTTTTTCTACCTCAATACTAATTTTCAAAATGACAAAAAACATTCATAGTCATTAAAATTCGAATTTTGCATTCTAACGATCAACAAGTCATTGTTTATGTCTCTAAGTTGTCATTTAATGAGAAAACACGATATTTTCGTTTTCTTTGCGATATTTAAACGTACCACCATGCTTTAAAGTGTAATCGTGAACGATCATCGTTAATCGGTGATGATACGAAGAGGACACGTGAGTGTCGAATGTACAGATCCGCTATAAGCGCGTCTATAATCCGCTACGTTATTTCGTATTTTCGAACGAAACCGAGAGATCGGGCGCGTGGGTTTTTTAAATCGGTTTTTATGTTGAACGGCGCTACGATGAGTAACAGAGAAGTCAAATTCTTTCAAGGTTTTTTTTTCTTCGATGAAAAATATATTTGGCCGGCTATTTCGAAGTCAGTGACATCAAAAAAATATCGGCACTCAAAATAATAACTTACCTTTTATTCTCTATACGCTACAAAATTTACTTTATAAATATAAATTTATAAACTAATTTTTTTTATATTTAATTAAAATTAATTATTTAATCTGAAAATATTTTTTAATTATTTAATTTAAAAATTATTTAGTTTATAAATATGAATATTAAAAAATCATGAATATTCCGAATAATAATCTTAAGAATAATTCATAATAAAAAGATCGAACAAATTTGTTTTTTTTTTTAATTGCAACAAAATTAACATAATATCGAGTTCAGAGTTTCTGGGATCTTAATTATCGTACGAAATACCAGGCGAAGTATTGGGTCACCAACCGCAAGAGTCTCGACTAATGAAGTTTCATTTAAGCGTAGTAATTATTTCTTCTCTCCTTCGATATTAATTTGTTTGGTTTTGAAAAAATCAGTGACCTCCGTTTGTTCACTTTCAACGGAATCGCATCGAAGACATCGTTAAAGAGGTCAATATTTTTTTGATCGATCAACTGATGGAGGAGAATAATAAAAAAAAGGGACGAAATTGATTGGCAAGATGCGCGAGTTGGATTAGATCGTATCGAGAAGATCGCGTCTGGTCAACAGTTTATAATCGTTGAACGTTTCGTCTCGTTCAAGTGGCCACCAACGCCTCGTACGAGCCTTAATCACGTTTTGGACACTCGGCGAAGAAAGGAAGCGAGAGAGAATCGAAGATAAAGCAAGAGGACAGAGAGCGAGAGAGAGAAAGAGAGAGATAAAAAGAGGGGTGGGGGGAATCGTAATAAACCTCAAAAAAGATTACCTTGATTATCATCAATTAAGAAAACTTACCTAGCCTTATGTAAATTACTTGTTTTTCGAAAGCAAAAAATGAATTTCGAAAGTGTCACAGTTTTTACAAAATCGCGAGACACTAAAAAAACTGGGTCGTTATTTCTGTAGAATTTATTATCAATGTGAGTTTTTACAAAAAAAAAACGTTGTCAATGTAAATATTGTTCCTCGCGGTATCTCACATCGAAGAATTTTATCCCCTTAAGGACAAAACGTTTTTTCCCTTTTTGTTTCTCCTTCGTACATGCGCGCTGCAAGACCATCGAGGCTCCGGCGATAAAATAATCAATTAATAAAAAGGATCAACGATGTCGCTCGAGACATCGAACGATTCATTATCGCGAGCAATTATAACTTGGAGACTAAAATACTGACAGCTTCGAGAATATCAATTAATAAAGTTGAGAAATTAATTGTGCGAATGAATCCAAATAAATGCACGACTGAGGTTAGTACTGGCCTCCTATTACGCTAAACAAACCTAAATGAAACCCAAACAAATTCATATAAACTCAAAGATTAAAAAAGTATTTCGAAAAATTGGTAAAATAGTAAAATAATTCGAATTGTTGAAAATTTCGGTTGCACGAATATTAATCTTGGCTAATATTAATTAATTATCTTAATTAATTAATTATATTAATCATCTTAATTAAGAAAGAACTTATATTCGTATATTAATCATTTTGATTAATAATAATCAATATTATTTTATTCAAATTATGTATATTAATTATCGAAGGCTCGATTTTGGAGCCTAATTAGAAAATCGTTTCCGGAATCGTAAATCCGGTAAACTCGGAATATTTTGGACGACGAGTGACGATTTGACGAATGAAATTTGTTCTGCGATCGATCGCTTGATTTAAGGTTTCCAGTAAAACTCCTTACGACTTCAGCCTCGTAAAACGTTTGTCTCGTAAACGTCAAAATAACAAAAAAAAAAGGTTTTAATGTTAATTTATCATGAATCGCCGGGCAACAATTGGACGCATGCGTCAGCGCGAAACATTATCGGAGCGAGTGAACGAGAGTGCTTTGAAGAGAAAGAGAGGGCCTACGCGGTAATAATTCTCGATAAAAGGTAATACGTGTCGTGACGTTGTCAATGTGCGAAGGATATATATTTTAAAAATCATCATCGTTTTCGCGCAAGGCTTCTCCGGGAAAGCCCAGGCGACAGTACGACGCGAATATTATCTTTCTCCTTCCGTTCATTTTTCTTAATCAACGCTATCGTACTTGGGGGTCGATCACCGTCGCGACCTTCCATGCGGTTTACGGATATTTCATTAGAAGCCTCTCGTATTTCTGTACAAATTGAAATTACAAAAAAAAAAAAAAATCGTTATTAAACCTCGCTTGAATCGTTAAGTTGCAATTCATTTGTCAAGCGTTAGTTAAATCGTTTAATTTGAAAATCGTGAATATGTATTATTGATAAATACGATGTATTTATAGGAAGATACATTTGTGCGACAATTATAAATAATGAATATATAATCTAACATAAATTATATTAATATATTAATATTAATATAATTGGCATTAATATATTGTTTAAATAATATAATATAAATTAATATAATACAAGTATAATTTATATTAATATTATTATATTAATATAAATTGTAAATTCATAATAATATATAAATTCTTCAGCAATGAAAAATAATTCGAAGAAATAACTTTTTTTTAAATTGATAATAATAAAAAGGAATAAATAATAAACACTGATTAGGTTGCGAATATCCCTAGGCTTGTTTATTATTAGAAAATCTTCGTATGTACTGAGGATAGTAAACAATGTTTTGTACAAGGATTGATGGACCGACTGGTATCTTTTTTGTTCCTTATCGATACATAGTATAAGTACAATGATCATAAATTGTATTTTTTTTTTGTTTTCGAAATTGGAATCTTGAATTATCTTTTTAAAGCTTTGAAAATAAAAAATGTATATTAATGAACACAAAAGTTCAGTTCTTTCAAAAATGCAGATATTCAAACTGCGAGAAATGTGATATCTTCGGGGCGTACGGGAATTCCGAACCAAAGTCGTTACGCCAGATGACGCGGTTCCTGATTTGAATACGTCATTCAGATTTTCTAAGATATTCGAGTGAACCTGTTAAAAAGGTCCACCCTGGTAGAAGCAGAAAAAAAAAACTGGTTTCTGACGAGTTCCAGAGTTTTTCATAATTAATTTTGCTCTGGGGACAATTATCGTCATCCTGATGCTGGTTGTCTATTCAGGAAGTACTTACGTACAGATACTCTGTCGAATAACGTTGCTTTTTTTTTTTTTCAATGCATAAATTTACGTAAAACATGCGGTTGAATTTGCAGTTATCTCGAGATTCGTAATATTTTCATGTGTGTGTTAAAGCGAGGGCGATAAATGATTCGTCTATGTAACAATCTCGCCCTGATGTATTCAAGCGAGTGGATAAAACGATAGGAAATAAAAATAATAATGATATTTGTAATGATAATGATGATAAAAACAATAACAACAATAATGATAATAATAATGGGAGAAACGGTGTCTGATGACGACAGTGGGCTCGGCAACGATCTTAGTCTCGTTCCTTTCTCTTTGGGTTCGCAGATATAGTCACGGAGGGGCTGCTTCGAAGGTCGTCTGGTCTCCAATACGGAACTCCGTTCGAACCGCTCGGGTTTGCAATCGACTTTTACGAACGTATTCGTACAAGTGTTTCCTCTTTCTCGCTCTTTTTTTTTCAATCGTTTTTTTTTTAACGTCTAATCATTGTCATTGGTTTTTTTTTCGGCGCGACTCGCGATAAAATCAACATTGAGAAGTCTCTCAAATTTTGATAGAACCGCAGGGGTTGATTTACGTGTTGCTTTTTTTTTTTTAATTTTCTCTCAGTATTCAGATATTCTTGGATAACGCGATCGTCGTGAAGGTTTCGAGAACGATATCTAATTTTTTGCGAATGCGTTTTATCGACGAATGTATTATTGATAATACGTTGAATAGTCATTATTGATAGAAAGATAAATTTATGCGACAATTATACATAAATAATAAAGAATAATAAAAAAAATTAATCATAAATACGAATAATAATACATAAATTATGATACTATTTTTTTTTTGAATACTTTAATAATGAATAATAATTCGGATTGATAATAATGTGATTATAAAAATAAATGAAAAAAATAAATAATAAAAAAAGGAAAGTACTAAATAAATAAATTAACAGGTTGATTATACTTTATGATTCGTCAGAAATATGAACAGTGAATTTTTGCGAGTCTGCAGATTTTTTTTCTTCGATTTTTTTTCTTCTCTCATCTGAAGTACGGAGAGTTGTGCTGACGTCGACGAGACTCGATCGAGAATCATCGGGATGGAATCATCGGGCCGATTGTGCACGGAGAACGTAAAGTTTAAAACGTTCGATGAGACGTTCGAACGAGGCTGCATATATACATACGTACCTGGATACGTACCTGTTTTTGCTCGTTTACACGATTATGTAGATGTAGTACCAGCATGACCATTCGCTTCACGGAAACAGGAACACGATCAGATAAAAATTACTACGAATTTCATTATTTTGGATTGGTCGAAGATTCCAGCAATTAACACGGTGCTCTTGCAAGAAAAATACCCTGAGCATCATCGTTCTTATCCTCGTTATCATTTTTTTTTTCAATGCTACGGTTTTTCCTCTACCTTTTTCTTTCTAACGTGCAATACTGAAAATCATTGATTCATAGTTTCGAAATGTAACCTAAATTATTTACGCACGAATATAAATCTTATTAACATTAATTGATTACTTTAATTAATTGATTATATAATTAATATATCAATTATTATTAATCAAAGTTATTAAAATACGAATTTCAGTACTTTGTTAATTATGATAATTATCATGATTAATAAAGTACTGAAATTCGTGTATTAATAACTTTAGTTAATAATCATTGATATTGGCTCATTAAAATAATGTTTATTAATTATTTCAAAGCTGGTGTATCAGAAGGGATGAAGATCGAAGCAGGCATCGTTAAAAAAGGGATCCTTTACGGATGGAAGAACCAATAAATATTTGTTATCTTATTAATTGCCTCAATTAATATTTATCTGAGCAACATTTGTGTAAAAGTATCAATAAAAAAAAAATTACACTATCTGAAACATTTTTTGAGTACTTTGCGAGATCTTAAATGTTTTCTTTTTTTATTAGCTTGATATTATTACGATTATTGAGATAGGAAAAATGGTGTATCGATTGATTACGATTTTCCAATTGTTTTTCGATCATTTGGTACAATGTTATTCTTCGTATGCAAATGTCTCTGAATCATGGCGACGGTACTTTCAAATTTGGAATAGTATTAAAAAACGGAAGTGGAAAGAAAGTTAACGAATAAAACGGGCTGATACACGCTAAAGCTTCGTGGCATTAAACTTCCAAACGTCGTGTACGTACGCGACGTTGGCCGCGTATATTCGAGACGACCCAGTTCAAACGCCAATACAAACTCAAGAGACCCACTTAAAAGTACTTGTAGAAAATCCCCGCGACGCTCCTATATTACCTTCATTAAATATATACTGCCCCTCTTTAAAAAAACCAAAAATGGCTTTTTTTCATTTTTCAAATTCAGTCGTGCATAGCCAAATTAATTTTTTACTTTAAAACTGAATTTCCAAAAGTTACGCGCTGCGTTTCGTTTCACTTTTTTCTTTTTTTTTTTTAATATTTTGAACGAATTTTCGTTTCGGTGTGCAATGAAATCAAATAAAGAGACACCTCGAACGAATATTTCTCAATGAAAAATGTAAGAGGTGATTAGTCGTGGAGATAAATCTCGATGTGTATCTTGGTGCGTTTGGTGACTCGCAAGTTGGCACTCGCGAATTGTCCTCGTTAAAACCTCTAACTAGACTACGAGGAAGTATTATATCTGCAGACCGAGAGAGAGAGAGAGAGAGGGGGAGAAGGAAAGAGAAAGAGAGAGAAAGGAAGAGAGTGAGAAAGAGACGAAGCAAAAGAAATAGAAAGAGAAGAAGCGAGGTAGAAGGGAGGGATAGGGAAGAAGAAGCGTTGCATCACGTATATGACGTCAAAGATCTCGCGGAGACCGCAGTTTCCTTGACGAATCTCGTTCAACCCCGGATTCGGTTGGAATTCGTCGGATCGCGGACACTGAGACGTCGCGATGCCAATTAACTGACAATTCATTTTTTTTAATTCTTCTTCTGGGACACTTTACTGAAGTAATAAAAGGTACATGCACATAAAACTACAAATGATTATTGAAATTGCATCCTTTGTGAATTCCCGATCACGAAATAAAAAAAGAAAAAAAAAACAATTCGACTTGTTCCTTCGGCATTTCTTACACTTGAATAATTTTTTTCTTTTTCAAACGTTATTGTCGTCGTACGATGATTGAAGTTGGCCAAAATTTTGTTTGGGTTTTATCGCGAGGAACGAAAAAAGAGAAGTGTATAAATATATATAAGACATTGTTGAAAAATATCAGTATATACGAAGGGAGAAAAAATATATGTACGTGAAACAAATGGATTTGTTATCGATAATTTGTATTTACGAAATAATTTATTTCTTTGGTTTTTTAACCATCTCCAGTTTTATTCGTCGCATCAGCATTGAATCCAAAAAACCGTACGAACATTTCGATGTTTTTTTAAATTACTGGATCAACGTTCGTTGATTGATTTATTCGACTGTTCGAAATAATAGGTGGATTGTTAATTACAGGTTTTTGTTTAAGTCAAGCGCAAAATTTAACAAAATACTTCAACGATATACGTGGGCCTCTTTCTTAATCATTCTAGAAGTCACGCTTATATCATGACGTCTTAATCCGATAAATAGCTCAGCATTTGACAAACACGCGTAAACATGATAAAAAAGTGCAAAAGTACAGAAAGACAAAATCTCCGTCACACTCGAGTCCTGAGTGGCAAAGAAAAGACAAGAAAAAAAAATCAATGAAATCCACTACGTTCAATCGGGTCGGGAGATTCGATAGGACGACATTCGATACGGTTTTTTTTTTTTGAGATTTCTAGAATCTGACGATCGAGAACGGACGACCGATCGGTCACGAGGCTTCGTTTCCCTATCAGGCGATATATCCTTGCACGATAGAGGACGCGCGATCTTTCCATCTAATGAAAAAGCCTTGGGCCGTTCTATTGTCAAGGATAAAGCGAGGCAAGTTCAGTGCCAATTCACTCGCTGACTCTCCTCAATTATCGTCTCGCACCATCTAACGTTTCAATAATATATGAATTCAATGAAACGCTGGAATCATTTTTCATTTTATTTCGACGCGACGCTCGACTCCTATTTTTTTTATACTTTAAAGAATATTTTAAGATTTTTCCTCAGGGTACCTTTTTTTTGGAAAAATGACGCCTCGCTGATATCATTTTTTTGAAAAATGTTGGCTTGCTGATACCATTTTTTGGAAAAATGATAGCTTGCTGATACCATTTTTTGGAAAAATAATAGCGTGCTGATACCATTTTTTGGAAAAATGATAGCTTGCTGATACCATTTTTTGGAAAATTGATAGCGTGCTGATACGATTTTTTGGAAAAATGATAGCGTGCGGATACCATTTTTTGAAAAAATATTAGCGTGGTGATGCCATTTTTTTAAAAATGATAGCTTGCTGACACTATTTTTAAAAAATGAATTTTGTTGGTTCGATTTTTCAAAATGAACCTTGGTACCGACATTTTTTGGAAAAATGGACTTTCGCGGTCGCATTTTCTTGAACTAAAAAATGAGCAAGTTCAATTTTTGGATTCGGTAAAGGAGGCTAGTCGGTAGCGTTGTGACTATGAAGGATCGTAGTAATATTGATAATCGATGAGGTATTCCTGACGTGTACGGGGGCGGCCTTGTAATTTGCATATTTTTTTGTAGCGCGAAATTACTTTCGCGAGATACGTCACCTCGATAGCTGTCACGAACTTGCGACGGGACTGTCAAGTATCCTTCTCTTTAATTCCTGGTTATATATCTCGAGCGCGCCCGTGCGATAAACATGATTTTTTCGAATTCCCGTAACGCGTTGATGACACTTGCAAAACGGTTGGAATTTGCGAAAACAAGGATCGACATAAAAATGTCTGGGGAGAGTGCAATTTCAAACCCGTGAAAGCTTGTAAGGATTTATTTGGAATTTGCTCGAGTACCGAGAATAGAGTTCCCGCGAGCAGTCTGTTTCATGATACTTTGGATGTGCTGACTTTTTGACATTTTTTTTTTGCTTTTCTCTCTCTCTCTCACGCACCTCTCTGCGAAGAAATATCACTTTAGCTGAAGGGAGATTATTTGAATATACACATGTTTGCGCAATGCGATAAGAGACTCTTATCGATTTGGCTGATAGGACGAGATCTCATATCTTATCGTCGATCGACGCCTTACAAGACCAATTTCACATCGTTCCAGCACACTTGGCACTTCGGGGAACTCGTCATCCGAAAAATTTGGATTTTTCTACCGTGTTGTCCGTTTCTATTCTGAACATCCCGTCAATTTGTCGTTTCTGCTGAGCTCTGATTCGGTACGCGGATAATCATTGAAAAATCGAACTCCTCATTATGGACAGAAAAGAGGAGAATTCATTTTACTCGTGTTTAAACTTCCGCTCACTTCGTATCTGAAAATAGAGGATTTCATTTTTAATTATACCCGAATGTACCGAGGACTCAGATATAAAAAAAAAAAGAAGCGATAAATTTATTGACACTCAGACTGAAAAGGAAATTACAAAATTCTTTAAGCTTCAAGAATACGAACAAAAATGTCATACGATGAGGCTGAACGTCACGTTACATTTTTTTATATACCAGACAACGTCTGAGATAAAACCGCGTGTATGATTTATTATTTGACAGCCGAGTTGCCATCACACCGAAGAACGTTGACATTTCAATTAAAAAAGAAAAAATTAACGTTCGTGAATTCGATGAATGTTTATGATAAAAGATAGTGCAATTCTTATAATTATCTACAAGAGTGACGTTGAAGTGGAAAAGGGATGACACTTTTCTGAAGAGACTTGACGTTTCAATTTTTCTGAAAAAAAAAGATTGAATTTACGTATTCGACAAATTATTATGATAAAAAATATGATAATTTTCATGAATATTTATAACAGCAACGTTAAAATGCGAAAGAGACAAATGTTTTTACCGACCCGATTCCTCCTTTGGCAAGAGTCTTGTTTTCGCTCCGTTGCGCAATTTTTTAAATTGTTTGATCATTGCTCGTAACTTCCTGTTACAAACAAGTCACGATAAGCACGAGTCTCGATTTTTCCATACGTTTCTATTGATTAAAAGCTAGCGTATTTAGGTGTTGATCAAAAACCGTTTTTTCATGTATGACGTAAAGAAACATCAATGTTATCTGAAGGTGATACAATTACGATGTAGGTGCATCATCGAGCTTCATTTTTCGAAAGCGAATGGGTTTCAGAGAGAGAGCTTTCCATGATTCCCTCGATTTATCATAAATTTTTATTCCTATTTCAAATTCATTTTTCGCACATTTCATCACACCTGTTGCAGCAAAGTTTTTAGTATGCTCAAAGACTTAGAATTAAAGAAATTTGTTGCCTCGCAGGAAAGTTAATTAATTATTGATCAATTTTTTACACTTTAGATTTTCCCATGACGTAACAATACCCCTTTAAAAAATGTGTTCAACCAAGTTGGAACTTTCATTTGTTTTTCTCGTGATAAGTCTATTTAAATATTCAGCTGACAGGAGAGAAGCTTGCTTTGAGTTATGAAATTGCCTGAAAAATTTCGTCATTATTCATTATACATCATCGTTGTTGTAGGAAAAAAAAACTACGATCGAATATCGTCCGTTATAATAATTTTCGTAGATTCTGAGGACGATTTTTCTAACGTGCTCTCGTTTTATTGCCGGTATTGTTCCATAACCCCCATTTGAGGTAGTTGTCACTCCAGTCTAGTCGAGTAATCAATACTTTCGGTGGCAACATAATTAGAGAAACAGAAAAAGATAGAGAGAGAGGGAGGTACCTATAGAAGATTGATAAGGCGTTAATCTGGTGATAAAAATTGGAAAATATGTTATGATATTTGAATTTCTAAATTGAGAACGAATTTTACTCATAGTTCTCTATTTCTTTTAAAATATAAATGAATAATATTTCTTACTTATTAATAAAAAAAATGAACATCAAAAATATTCTTTGCCATCGAGATCAGTTCGCTTTCTCAATTTTTATTACATTAGAAATTACGTGCAAAATTATAACTGTCGTTTTTCCGATACAGGCCGTGTCATCGTATATTTAAAAACTTCGTTTATTTTAATAATAGGATTTTATGTATAATTTGTTCCGCGATACAAAAAACATTTCGATAACGAGAGTTACATAATCGTTGAAGTTAGTTTCCACGCAACATACGTATTCTCGTTTGATCGGGCATCCCGTCAAAGTTTCATAGAGTCATTGAAAACGTACGTCTTGTCTTTGGCGGTTCTTATTTTCTTTCATATACTGCGACGAAAATTTTAATTTCACCGAATCACCTAATTTTCAAATTTACATATATACACAAACCGGTTGGCGCGATGTTTCCTTCTTCAACGACTCGGATTCTTAGTTCGCTTTGCCAATAAAAAAAAACATCGTGATGACGTTTAGGCTTCCATAGCGACGGCTTCGCGGGTCTCTTTCTTGGGGACACCTGATGGAAACAAAGACAGATGAGCATTGGCTGTCTTTGTTGAGAATTGGCATTGATGATAAACTTGGAAGAACTGTAGAAAATGGTGCATGGTTTTGGATAATACAATATGGAAAATTATGAATTATGGACATATGGAAAATTAACATTTTGGGTATAATTCTGGGTAATGTCTCTAGTGTTTTATTGTATCAGATATTCAGTCTGGTGGATCAAAGAGTACTAATTTTGAGACTAAATTAGTACAGTGTTGAGACTAAATCAATGACTTCCGCCTTATGGAGAGTACTTTCAAATGTAAACATAGCTTTGCGAGGAGATCACTTTGCAATGGGATAACAACTTCTTATCTGCATTATATTATTGTAAGTTGTAAGTTTTGTTACATTTTGCCGCATTGACATACGTCTACTTTTCCTTATATACGATACTACCAATTTTCAGATGTTTCTTTTCTACAAAACTTGGCTCTGTTATCCGCAGTGCCTCGCGCAAAAAATTCTAAAATTTTGTAAGTTTCTTTTATTGAAAATGAACGATTTCTCTTTGCTAATTGACAAAGAAGCATACCTTTGTCTTTGCGTTCCTTCTCTTCGAGCTCAGTTTCAGGTACTTCAGGCAGATGAACATCTTCTGGAACTTCGGGTGTTATCTCTTCGGCTTCTTGAGCAAGCAACGCGTCCAATTCAGCCTCTGCCTCTGTTTCGTCCTCGGCACTGAGCGTTCCCAAGAGAAGGTCGTCGAGTTCTTTCTGCTTGTCGATGCCTTCCCTTGTGTCTTCCATTACCCTCTCGATCTCCTCGATGGACAGGACTTCGTGCAGTTTCTTTAAGGCTGTATTGCCAATTTTTAGGCCATCCAAAACTCGAGCCTCGACTTGAGCAAATTCTATGTCGTGGACCATTCTTTCCAGATTCTCAAGTTGACCATCCGTCTTTGTAAGCACTTGCTCGAGAAACTTTTTTTTCCGCAAGAGAAGCAACGCTCGCCTGATAATGGAAAAGTTTCAGGCTGTACGATTGTGATAAGCGAATCGGAACACGTTTATCCAAAAAATAGATAAATGTATTGAAAGTGGAATGTTCGAACGAAAAAAGTAACTAGATTTCTTAACCTTTCCGTTTCTTTACTATATTTGTGAATATCGAAGAGTATAATCAAATATTAAATTGCACTTACTCTTTTCTACCATTTTGCAACAGATTTTTCGCTATTTGACGATCTTTCTCGATGTTCTGTTCGATCCTACGCTGATACTGTTTTATTTTGTCCCTCGTTTGCTTCAATTGCTGTTTTCGTTGAGGCCGAAACAAAGGATAATAATGATTGCGTTGAAGTCCGGGTTACGTTTGAAGGTTACGTTCATAACCTTAAAAATTTTTGACTTACCAAAACTGCCTTATCCTGTTCGGTAACCCGACTCTGGGGTTTTTTCTTGGCGAAGAATATTCCCATTGTGTTTTTTGTGATCTATCAAATATTTCGAGTCACCTTCAATCGTTCCGAGTGTTTGTTACCGGTAACAATGACAATGGGTTCGTATAAACATTTGATGATGACAGTGAGTGGCTAGGTAAATGTTGAACTTGGAAAGATCTGCGTGCGCAGTTCGCAATTGGCGACAAATTCAGTTACAATTAGCGAGCGAATTTCTCAGGTGTTCTTAAAATTGAATTTGATCTAGAAGTAGATAAAAATGAAAAGTAGATCGGCAACTGTTTTTTTTAAATCTTTATTCGTAACTTTACATCAGTAGTAACAGCAACGAAGTCAGATGTGCTTAGAATGACAGTTCTTAAGCATTATATGTGCCGATTTTCGCTGGGGGCTGTCCCCATTGGTAGTTCTCGAATAGCGGCGCTGGCGGCGGTTTTCACTCTCGCTCTCGCTTTCTCTCGTGGGCATAAACGTTGGGAGAATGATGGTGTCCTGCTTACTCCTGTAGATGTTATGCTTCGGGGCACAGTCGTGCCCTGCTTCCTCTTATAGGTATTATAATATACAGGGTGTCGGAATGTCCGACGGAATGTCATACATGAAATGGGAAAATATATTCCCGAAAGGTTTTTCCCATTTTCCCAGTCTAATTTTGCACTTTCGGCAAAAACTCGGGCATTTCCGTAATCAGCAGAAAAATTCCGATAAAATAGACCCTTTTAAGAGGTTAAAGAAGGAAAAAAAAAATTTCGACTTTTCCCGGCCACTTTCTCGGAATCTTGAAAATCACGAAATTTCAGAAGGTCGTAAAGTGAGCTTTTTATACGCTATGGAGATTCAATGGGTGAGTTTGGAAAAGGTTTTTGCCTAACTTAAATAATGGCGTTGGATTCGTATCGATATCAAAAGAGGCAAAGGGGTATGTATGGAAAAATTTGCAAAAATCGATGGCCCAACTTTGAAATTCTGCCAAAAATCGAAAAATCATCGGATTTTAATGATTCAAAAAGCATTTTGAAGAGAAAATCGTTACGAAAAGATTGAGCCCAGAATGGAGTGCCAAATCATAAAGGGAAAAAAGTTATCGATGATTTAGTGAAAAAACGTATTTTGCCCTAATAAGGAAAAAATTTTTTGATTTTTAATATTTTTTTTATAGGTCCTTTACGATGTAATTTGATCCCCTGAATACGAATCTACCATTAATTTCCCCAAAAACCCA
>JAPYZI010001168.1:0-44160 GCA_030523105.1 Ophioninae sp. A BG-2022a | reverse complement strand
AGTACCAAATCCCAAAGGAAAAAAAGTTACGGATGATTTAGTGAAAAAACGTATTGTCCCCAAAAATCGAAAAAAATTTTCGATTTTTAATATTTTTTTCATAGGTCCATTCCGATGGGATTTTGTCCCCTGAACACGAATATACCATTTATTTTGCCGAAAAGCCAAAATTCTAACAAATAATCGTGGCTTCATTCGAGGTTGAAAATATATTGAGAACTGCGAATTTTTGGTAACGCATTTTTTCCTAGGGCTAAATACATCGTTATCATTAATCCAAAATTATACACCGTCCGATCGAATAAGAATTCGGACGGATCAATTTTTAAGTTTTTATCGGTATTTCGGTACTTGGCGATGTTTTCTCTTGTCGAGGAAAAATGGCCGATCTCGTCGAAGGTGGCAAAAACCGCTTTGGTCTCATTTGGCTCGTTACTTCGCGCTAACTGGACACTCCGGAGTTATTTACGAGACGTCGGCGTGTCGTTTGCGCGAGAAAAAAGAACGCTGCACCGTATCTGAGCCCTCTCCCCTCTCGCCGTTCGTCCCGCGACTCGTAAATTTCTCCCACGAGTAAATAGTTACAAATTCAAGGACTAAGAAGAAATTTCTTAGGACCGCGGTGGTGGTGCGTCACATAAATAATCGAATTTGCCTCATGACGCGTCGAAAGTGTAACAAAGTACGTGAGTACGGGCGACACGTGTTATACGGGAGGAGAGTCAATTTCGAAGTTCCGGAGATCGAGAGGAGAACGCAAGGGGAGAGAATAAACTTGGTCCACGACTCGGGGTACTCTTCTCGAAGGTTGGCCATGAACGAGAGCTCGGTTGGGGGCAGTCATTGGAGAAAAACGTACACGGAGGACTGGCGAGTCCATCGAAAAAGGGAAAGGGGCGTCCTCGGTGGAGCCGGGGTGGGACGCGCTCCGAGGATTTTCGCTTACTTAATCGACGAGAAAGATAGTACCTCGGGACGTACCAATCAGCCTTATTCTCAGGGTTATTCCCATTACCCAAACTTTCGTTTCGACCAAAAAAAGGAATAATATTTTTTGTATCGGATCGATTCGAAAATGGCGCGTACGAACGTTCGAACGAGAATAGTGGAAAATACTTTCGACGCGGACCCTTCTGAAACTTTGATCCTGGCTGAACTCGTATATTTTCTTTTACAGCCTCGTCTGAGCGATTCTGCGCCGACGATGATACCCAGAACTTTTCTCGTCACTCTCGGGGTCAAACGTATACACGCTCGTCCCGATCGTTCGTTCGAGCCGAGGCTCCGATGCTTGAGCTTTTTCGCCGAAAGATAAAACAAAAAAGGCCTTCCACTCGTCGTATGGTGCATCGTTGAATTATCTTGTACGGTATCTCGTTGAATTGTACAATTACAAAGTATTCCGTCGAATCGCGATCCGCCATGATTCGGTTGGAAAGCTCTGGAAATTGAACGAACGTTTTGGATAATCTCGTTCGTAAAGTTTAATCATTGGTGCTACCGGATGAATTTGTGCAAATTTCGATTACGGGATTCCCTTGGGAATACGCTTTTCCCCACAGGCGTGGAAACGACACCATTTTTTGTGCCCCTTGGGATATGGCCTTTCTTCGTTGTACCCTCTCTCTCTCTCTCTCTCCCTCTCGTTCTCACGAAACGCCCATCGGATTTCCTGACTCATGGCTGCGCCGCTGCTCGAAAGTACCAGGATTCAAAATGTAAAAAGAATTCCGCACCGTGACATCTTTTTTTGTGTAATTCACCTTGCCCAGCCAGTAATATCTTTTATTCGTGCGCGTAGTTCAACAACGCATTTTTCGTCGCGAGCCAAATATTGCTAGCGATAAATAATAATAGTGATTATTACATCGTAATTCCATTTAGTATCTTATTCGTTCTTTCAATTATTGTGTTATCAATAATTCAATAAGATGGAAATTAAAAAATATCCCGTTAGATTTTAGTGTAATCGTATCACCTTACTTATTATTTGAATTATTCAATAAATTATCACTCACCTCCGCCATAAAGGAAACTTTTCGACAAAAAATGACAATGCTAAAAATGTTGCTTTCCCTGTTCCGTAAACGCGATAAACCTACGTCTCAATTAAATCCAGTATGAAGGCTGAAATTCGAAAATGTTGGCAATTCGAAAACATTTTCCAGTCTTGATTCCATTTTCAGCTTGATCTCGCCTAGATTCGCACGTTTGATTACGCGGCAGGAAGCGAACCACCAGGGTGGAGCGAACATCCGCGAGAGGCGAGAGTGATTTAAATAACGGACAAAGAAAACGATTCGTACCGGAGAAAATGGCACCCCGCGCCGTCCAATGGCTGCGAGAAGAACGGTGCAAGAAAATGGAAAGAGAGGAAGCGATTTGGCCGGATAGTCCGTGATTGCGGGGCGCTGGCAAAAGAGAGCGAACAGCCCAAAGAGGATAAGGAGGAAGAGAGACGGACGGAGGGGCAGAGGAGAGGCAGCCAGTGGCTTGCGAGCAACAGTCGTTTGCTTCTGTTTATTACTCAACAGAAGCACTCTTTAAAAACGCATCGTACACTTTTATGGGGCGGCGATTATGCCCTAAACTTGCGGTCCGCTACAAAGCTTCGCGTGGACTATATATACGTGTATAAATAGCTTTCTCACTCCCTCTTTCTCTCTCCGCCTCTCGGTCTCTCTCTCTCTCTCTCCGTATACATGCACATACGTGTAATGCAGAACGTAACCGGGTCCTTGTCTTGTCAGATCTACAAGAATTTATTTCACCGCGGTTACGTACGCCAAACGATAACGACACAAATCTGCAAATTACGCATGCGATACATCCCCCAACGATGCATCGATACGGGGTTGAGCGTGGCTATCAATAAAACCAAGGTGACATATTTATCTCTGTACAGAAACATCAATAATTTATTCGATGGAAACTTTAACGCGAAACCTATTTTCTTTCAGGCGTTGTACGGGTCTCCGCGTGGTGTAACGTCGGACGTTGATGCGGAAAAAAGAATGTTTGTATTTCCAAAAATTTTTCAAAGAAATATAAGAATCATGAAAAAATATTACATTTTAAAAAATCATTAAAAATATAAAAATTATAAAAATTGTAAAACTTATAAAAAAAAGAATGGGAAGGAAAAAGTGCATCCATGGCGACACGCGACTCATCACGGAGAAACATAATCGCAGGTTTGTTACGTTCGCCATGGACCATCTCGTTATTAACTTTCGTTGCCTAAGAGGGAGAAACAGCGAGAGAGAGAGAGAGAGAGATGGATAAAGAGAGACATTCCGACCCGCCAGGGTGGCCAAACGTCTCGACAAGCGTCTTCGCGCGTGTTCCGTGTCGACGCTTTGCCCCCGCTTCAAGCGTACGAACTACTCCAATACCTTTCTCTTGTACATGTACCAAACTCTAAACATTCCGTTTGACGAGTTCGCAACAACGCTCGGCTCGTTGCTTTCGTCGTTTACTCGAACCGTGGTAAATTAGACGTCGTCTTTCACGTATATTTATTATTTGTCGAAGAAGATCGTAAATCACGCGGCTCGTGTGCTTCTGGAAGCAATCGAGCCTCCGGTATATTTTGACGTGCATCGAGTTTGCGCGTATAGCGAAGACTTTTGAAAAACGCGATTCACCGTGAGCGGGTGCTTCGTTGCGAGAGTCAAAAACGACGTTTATCGTAGAACGTTGCGCGTAGCCGCGAGGTCGACGCTTGGATCGAACCAGGATGATCCCGGTGCGTTTTCTCCTCGGAGCGAACAAGAGAGAGAGAGAGAGAGAGAGAGAGAGAGGGAGAGGGAGAATCGGCGGGCGAGAGGAAACGGCTCGGTGTTGTTCACACGTGGTAGCCACTGGTCCGTTACCTGGCCGTTTTTTGCCGTTGTTTTTTTCCTCCCTCGCTAGCTATCCCCGGCGATCTTCGGGAGCGGGATTTCGTAGCGCGGAACTCGAGAAACCGGAGCAAAAACGCGCTATTCTCTCCGCCTATTGTCGTTGACCCTTCCGGCAACCCGGAATGGTTCCGAGAGCGCGAGACGAGATACCGTTTCGCCAGGGGGATAGCGGCAAAAAAAGACGACTATCCGAGCCCCGAAGAGTATTCGTACTTGGAAGAAGGAACTTCTGCGACCGGCCCTTCTCCCTTGCGTCGTACCGCTTCTTCCTTCGCCTCGTCGATACCGAAAGGCCACTCGACACGCCGCGAAAGTGCTTTATGACCCGCCGGAGCGGAGACCGAGGTAGCTTGGACGGCGCGAGTGCAAAAAAAAGGGTTACGAGCTCTTGCCCGAGCGCACGATTGGAAAGCACGGCCGCTTTGGTCTCGGTGGTGCGCCAGGCTTTTGATTTTTTTTTTGCTCGCCGATTCCCCTCCGAACACCTCCGAGGAAACCCTCGAAGGACCTATCCCGTTATTAAGCGCGAAATGTCGTTCCTCCGTCTAGGGACGGGAAGACCGCGAGTTTGTTTTCATTTCTACTCGGGCTCTCGATCGCGAAACTCGCTCCTGCAAAACCCTCCGCGAAAAACCGTGAGCCGTGCCGTCGTTCGATATCATCCGATCCGAAGGAGAACTCGCGGCGTCACGGGAGTGGTCCGAGGTACGAGGCGAAGGGAGGGGACTGAAAGGCCGATCGATCGATCGAAGGGTTCCTTCGCGTGGACGCGAGAGGTGAGTGAAGAGCAAGAGCGCAAGAGCGTTCAACGCGCCGCAGAACCGTCGATCGTCCGAAGAAAAAACGATCAGCCGTACCCGTCTTGATTGATACAGTCAATATCGTATTCTCGATGGTCCACTCCTAAAAGAATGTGGAAAATTTCAATGGCGGATGAACAGCGAACGAATACGCGATGGTAATACAGTGAAAGGGTTCTTGGCGATTCCAGCGATTCGAGCGCTGTAATCTCGAATTGAGAGACCACTGCTGAATTCGTATCTGTGCAACCGTGAATACGTTTCCTCCGTAGCTGTGATCCGCGGTTGAAAGATGATTTTTCCAGTAAACGCGATGACCCTTGAACCTCTCGCGTGCGTCTGATTGTCCGGGGTGCTCGTAAATCTGCGACGGTTATTATTGTCGCCTGTAGTGATAACGGGCTCGTAATAATGTTTATAAAAATTCATCGATACGTTAGACCGACGGAAAACAAATTTATACGCGTGTTTTGCATACCAGCCGACGGCTCGTTAAATCAGTTGACTTCAATGATAATTTATTGTTCGGGGAATCCGCGATAACTTAATATTCAATGCGAGTGTTACGATATTAACTTTTTTGTGGATTTTCACTACCGGATATTTTGTGTATCATTATAGACGTTTCGTTGATTCGTTAGCGACCCAAAGAAGTCATTAATCGAATGATTCCCGGCTCGTTTGTTTTGACTTTGAAACAATCAACAATTTTAATAATTTCACGATCGTCGAAACGACTTGATTCATTGATCAATCTTGAATCGCCCAAACTTGAAAATTGATTGATTAACGATAATAAAAATGTACGTTCGCTCGGTACAGGTTGATACGCGATAATTTTGTTTCTTCTTGGACGAATCAAGACTCTACGCGTTCCAATAGTTTTATGCCCAAGGTTCCAGCACCATCGGGACGAATGGCGGAACGTCGAGTTACCGCTGCTATTTTTCTCTATGGATAAAGTATCGAGGATAAAAATATAACGACGCAAGGTGCAAAGGTTGAGGATGCGGGTCGGGAATGACGGAGCTCGAAGGAAAAGAGGTCAATTCGTATTAATTCAAATAATTTATAGTTCCATTATAGCATTGATGATTATTAATTCAATTCGAGGTGTTTTTTTATTAAATTATTAATGATTCCGTTGCGATCGATTTTGGAGGGTAGTCTTTTCGTTAAGGATCTTTCAAGGACGAGAAATAGAAAAATAATGACACTCGTGTGAGCGGATTCCGAACCTGGTAGATCTTGGGTTAAGGAATCCTACTTGCAAGGTAGCCGAATCACTCGACGCGATGAAAGAGGAAGAGGAAATAGTTTTTTTTTTTTTATTACGACGAGATCCTTGATTCCCCCAACGTGAAAAAAATCGGTGGTGAACCCGGCGAAAACTGAAAATTCCCCGAGAGCCTCGTTGAATTATACGAGTTGTAAATATTTGATGAAAAAAGAAGCAGCGGAGTCAGTTGCGATCGCGCAGGTGAAACATTTCGATTATGGTAAATATCTATCGCTGCGAACGTCTCGAGCCCCGAGCGCCCTCTGGCACGGATTTCTCCGGACCTTCCTCTCGTCATTTTACGATCTATACCGCGTAATTAGTTTGGAACTCGTATCACGAGCCACGTGGATAGAAAGAGAGAAATAGAGAATCGGATTGTGAAAAAGAGGGAAATGGACGATACACCGTACAATTCTCGTGGATGTTCGACGATCCTCCCGTTCCCCCACTTTCATTTCTCGGGTTCCTAAAATGTCCAACGGTCTTCCGAAAGGCCGCGAGAAATTTCTTTGCCAGCCTGGAACGTTAGCGGTGCTTGCGAACTTTCGTCACCTCCAGCCTGACGCTTCTGCCGAGCGACCGATCTCTTTTTTAAAGCCGCAAACAATTCCAATCGGAACGAATCGAAGGAAAGAACAACGTCAATGGCGCAAATCGTGTGAGAGGACGCGTTTCCAAATCGGGCAAACAACGTTCTCAGAAGAGGCGGAGGCTCGATAAACTTCGGACGCTTGAAAACCTCCTCCGGATATCCGGGGTCTTCCGTCAGAGCGAAAGAGACGGGGAGCGAGAAAAGGCATCGGCGAAGCTTCGAGCGACTCTTCTCAGAAACGAATTTAGTCCTGCGGCAGATGTGAACACCCGATTCGCGAAGAGACATTGGACCGTGAATACGACCGTGATAGAAGTTCTCTTCCCGTCTCCGCCGACAATATTTAGTATACGACGCCGCGGATCATTGGTTCGTCTTATCGACGCAGAATTGTCCAAGCCCGACTACATCGATTCCATCTTCTGGATCCACCCACGGCCGATTTTGTAAATTTGTTTTCTAATATATACGAAAAAGGGGGATGCTCCGAACTCCCGAGCTATTCCAAAGTTACTGGCAATTTCGTCGAAACACATAACTTGGTAATTTTATAGTCAAAAATGTTTCAATGAAGAGAAAATTCCTCGAAAGTTGAACCGCTTCCAGCTTCGTTGCTTCCAATATGATAATGACCGAGTCCCCGCGATGATGAAAAGTTTGACAACTGAATCAATGATACTTTTTCGGACGACGCGCGGCCAAGTATTTGCATAAAAATTGCCAATCGGTGGATTTCGAATAGGTAACGGTCGGACTAATGATCCTTTCCAGCCACGCATCCAAACGATCCGTCTTTTCATAATTCTCGTATACCGAGCGTGAATAACGGATCTCTTCGCGGGAAAAATGAAAGAAGAACCAACGAAAATTCGTGTGGAAATTATATCTGAATTTTGAATTTGATTCGAAAAGCGCGAGAAATCGAGACGCTGATCCGAAGGACCGAACGAACTTGGAGCCGCGAGTGCAGACTCCAATGAAGAAAGCTTCGAACAGACTTAGTTCGGGATTGAGAGGAATACCAAACTTCTTGATTTTTTCAAAAGAAACGAAGGGAAAATTAACGGACGGATCAAGGGTGAGAAAGATAGGAAAGGGAGGTGAACACCGTCCCTTGGTAAACTTGGCTCGAAGGGGTTGGCGTATCGACCGACGAAGGATCGCCGCGCGCAGCTTCTCCACGACAGGCGCGTTCGTACTCGCGACGGGGAGAAGGATCATGGCGGCGATCCGACGGCCGTTGAACGTTCCGTATTTTTTTTTCTCCCGGCAGAATTTTTTGGAAAATCAATCATCAACGGTCCCACGAATGACGAAAGATCGAAGGTCGAGGATTTTGCCAGGACGTTTCGTCAGTGATCAGCAGTCATCGAAGAATTAACAGGCAACGTTGGGTTCGAGGCTGTTGAGCGTCCGACGGGAACGGTCGAACCGTCAAACAGGTATGTCGAATTACGATGCATCTTTGAACGACGAATTTTTCCTTTTCTCGATCTTAATGACGTTTCGTTACGTTAGCATTGGCGTTAGCAAAAGTTACGACTCGGTATTGTTTTTGGACTGTAATCCGCCATTGACGAAACGTTGTTTCCGGTTTTCATTCGCGAAACGTTGTCACTCGCTCCACCGCGCCCTTTTATTTCCAATCCCAGCTCGTTTATGCGAGCGGATTTCCAAAATTTCATTATCTCGAAAAATAGAACAGGATCGCACCGTCGTCCTCTGCGCTTTCCACAATGCTCGAGAAACGAGACGGTGTACCGGAGTACATTTGGGGATACTGCTCTCGCGCGGCTTTATCACGCTCCCCGCGCCCTCCCTTTCTACGTATTTGACTTATACTTTTACTCGTTCAAAGCTCGGATAGGCGAGCGTCCGTAGCACCTTTACGACGGTCTTCATATTGAAGCCCAACGGTCCACAAAATTGCAGCTTTCCTCTTTCTCTTCGACACGCGTGCTTTCTCCCGTCTCTGCTGTGCGATTTTCTTTAAACGCGAGGGAGAGGGCGAGGCGGGAAGTTTCCCGTGTGCCTCTTTCGTATTGCTGGGAATCGAGGTTGTCCAATCCCAAGACGGAGGTCCATTCGAGGACACGGATGAGTTCCAGCGATGCAGAGCCCGGTATGTGCCGAGCATTTTCGCCCCTACTTGCCCGATGTTGCCTCTGGAGTGTATTAGATTGGCTCCGAGATATTCTCCCCCCCCCCCCCCCTTGCCCGCGTTTGGTCCCCCCCCCCCCCCCCCCCCCCCCAACATTCGTTTCTATTCCTTTCCTTCTCTGGGCGACGCGCCACCCAAGGTACTTCTCTTTGTTGCGTCACCAAGCGAGATCGAGATCTCCTCGAGTATCCTCAATTCTATACATGGTGAATTCGATGCATCCTTTCACCTCTCTCCGCTCTTTTCTTCATTACTGGATCGTTCGGAGCACTCGACCGGAACAATTTTCGCGGAATCTTCGTGCTCTCGTTCGTTCCTCGCTGGGCAATCATTTATTTTCCTATGACCTCTCCGTTGACCGTTGTAGATCTCCGAACATCGAACGGCTCTTCGTCATCCGCCATTTTCCAAGAAACCCAATAATCGCTTATCAAAGTTCAGCCGGTCTCAATATTTCGGAGAAACGTTCGCGTATCTTCTTTCGACGGAAAAGAAAAAGAACCCTATGTATGCCGAGGCCAAAAACTTTTGCTGACTCGGAAACGCGTCCAGAACTCCCGATTCCTCGAATCCCGGTCGTACGTTTATTCTACACGCGTACCGACGCAAGACGCCCGAATTCACGCGGAACGGCTCACCGAGTGTTTACGAAAAAAAAAAATTATGGGAGGCCAAAATTCACGCTCTTGATCCCCGCGATCGTCGCACTTGTGCGAGCCAACTGACTCTAAAGTTGATCCGGTCGAGTCTTTCGATAACCGAAAGACTCGACCGTCACTGTCGCTGTAAACGAATTTTCTTGATACGCGTCGCGAAGAAAAGCAACAACCGACGTCTCGTGACGTTCCTTCCCCTCCGCTTGACTTCGTACGCGTACGAGCCCCTACAAGCATAACGCAAATGTCTCAACATGGAGATTCGATGCGTCTTTTCGCCGGTAATACCTGATACAAGGGGTACGAAGGAACGGAGAGTCGCGCATGGTATACGGGCGAGGCTTCGGGCCAACCGGACCATTTCTATTCCAACGAGATTCCGGTAAGACATTCCACGGATATAGATCTCGCTTCGGAACAACAATGTTTAATATATTCGCATAGCTTTCAACCCTTGCCTTTCTCCGTATCTCTTCTTCTTTTAGAGCTCTTCCTCTATCCCTCTTCTTCCACTTCAACCGTCCATTTCCCTCGTATCCTGGAAATGTTCACGCGTGTACGTGCACGCGTTGGTATTTTTAGTGTATTTCGATCCACAGTACGGAGAGATACGCGCTACCGAGAAAAATACATTTCACGATTTCATTTTCTTTTTTTGCCATTTTCGTTCTACTTTTCGTTCTTATTTCGCGCACCGATGGAGGTTAAGATGTGCTTCGCGAATGTAACGTAAAAGGAGCTTTTTTTGGCGGTAAACCACCACCCGCTTCTCTCCGACTCTTCCGCCCATTTTTCTCCCCCTTCTGGTCGACCGGATCCTCTCTCTTTCTCCCTCTGTCTAGTTGGATTTGGACCACGTTTCTCCAGCATAGCGAAACTCCTTAGCAATCCCGAAGCAGCCTTCAACCGGAATATCTGTACTCTCGCTTTCTCTCTCTCTCTCTCTCTCTCTCTCTCTCTCTCTCTCTCTCTCTCGGTGGGTGTAGGGCCGTTGATATTCTTACATTTTCCGCGAGCTTCAACTTTTCACGACTCCGTCCGAATCGTACCTCCCCTCTCTCGTTCTATCTCGTCCGTTCTCTCTCGCCAGAGAAGCCATGGAAAATTGCGAGGAGAAAACAGCGAGCCCTGCACGCAGCGGAAAGAGAATTGGTGGGACCGCACTTTTTCTTCGTCGCTCTTTCGCTCCCTTCTCGTTTCCACGACTCCCTTGAGCCGTGGAACTCCGTCTAGCCTAACGAGACATCGGTGCGTCGTCGAGCAGTCTCGCGCGCATAGACGGTGGCAAAATGGACCGCCGTTTGAATTTCGTATTTTTCGGAACGACTCGTTGACCTACATTTGCCACCGAGCGTAAAACCCCAAAAATTCGTATATTTTTTTCGCGATGCTTTGAAATTAATACGAAAGACGAGCGATTTGTTTTTTCGCGGTAGGCTTACCGATTAAATCGAATTTCTCAGACTGTCTATAGTGCAAGCGTTCATCCCCTTATTTTTATAAAATGCCAAATAGCGAACTGGTTAGACGACGCTGGTTGGTAATCATCCAGGATTGATAGTGGGCCAAATTTGCACGAGGCTCGTACTACGTGAAGTGTATCTCCAGCTTTCGTTCTTTCCTTTAGTTCTGTCGCTCTGGACAGACTCCGGAATGGAAACGCCTTGGTAAATCATCTTGGAGCGTCCACCGCTTCGTCAGCTATACGCAACGGAATTTTTCCAAAGCACTCTTTTCGTGAAGCTGCAAGAAAAATACCATAGTTTCCTTCCTGCTCTTTTACCGGGAGAACTTATCCCAAGTTGCGCTGCAAAATAGCTCAATCCCTCTGCTGATTATACTTTATTTTCGCTGGAGAATCTTCCCATCGTATATCCCTCCAGTATAAAAGGTTGCCGCGAGTAAAATACGAGGAGGAGAGGCAGCGAGAGAGCGAGCGAGAGAGAGAGAGAGAGAGAGAGAGAGAGCGCGCGCGAAGTCGTATTTATGCTCGAGGGACAACAGGGTGATAAAAGAAATCTGGATAAATCTATTTGAACAAACGTTAACACACGTACTTCGTATAAACATAGACACGGATGAGGCATGTGTATTTCATTGAGGATACATAGAAGGGACATCTGGAAATCATGAGCTCCCTCTCTCTCTCTCTCTCCCTGTCTCTCTCGCATCTCCATCCAAGCTCTAGTCATCTTCGTCTCGCCTGATGCATCAGGCACGGTTCCTCGTGTAAACATGATTCCAGAGAAAACGTCTGGAAGATTGTCGGAGGACATCGCGAGACTAGAGATCAAAAGTAGAAACGCTGAGCACCAATCCCAACGTCATGTACCCAAGAGAAATCACGTTCTCAGTGAATAAACGAAATCACAGTGGAGGTGGAACGAAAATGAAGCGTGATCGCGAAGTTTGACTTCGGAGGCTCCGACGCGTAGCGGAGAACGGAAATGACAGTATTCCGCCACTTTCTCTCTCTCGCTCTGTCACCACATCCGAAAGAGTCGTGGCGCTTTCGGAAATGCAGGTTTTGGCGGAACGAGTGTGCAACGAGCAAGAGAAACGAATTATACGAAACACGAAAATGGGACGGCGCCCTGGGTGTCGAGCGACAGGGTCGTCAAGGAACTTGGTTCGTACTCGTGTACATGGCGCTGTACACGTACATCCAGATAAAAAGAAGAGAAGCAAGAAAGATGTGGAAGCAAGGGAGGGAGGGACGAGAAAGGACTGAGCCGAGGCAGAAAAATGAAGCGACGGCGAAATGGCACGAGTTATACGGAAGAGGGAAAAAAAAGGGGGAAAGAGCGGAGGAGGCGACGAGAGAAAATATTGAGAGCGAAACGGGACCTGCCGGAGTATATAATCCAGGGGCACTTGATGCACACGGACACGCGCACACGTACAAACGTTCGTAGCGAGGCGGCGTTGCGGATCTAATCATGGAAATTGGCCTTGCGCCAAGCGAAGTAAACGCCGGAGAGGGAGAGAAAAAGAAAAAAGAAAAAAAAGATGGACGAAAGAACAGGGAAAGATCGAACGTGAGGCGTAACGCTCGCTGATGAGGAGGCCTATGAATAGTGGCAGAGGTATAGACGAATCGAAGTCGCGAAACGAAAAATTGTAGGGTTCCTCCCTGCGCTCGAAGATCGTATCCGGTTTCCACGTGAAATCAAATCGGAACGAATGGATCGATCGCGTGGTTCAGAGGGAACAAAAACATAAATCGGGACCGCGATTATATTTAGGTTGTTCGATACTTCGTTGGAAGGAAAGAAACTTCTGGGTCATAGTACAGTCCGAATTATCTCTCGAGGCTCTTTAGGCCGGATCGTTTCGTGCCTTCGTACGGGTTACCCTCGAACGAGGGTTCCATCAACGGGATCAATAAGGACCCGACTGATCAACTTTCTCGATTATTTCCATCGGAAATTCAGCAAGGAAAAATTAGCGGCGGATCGCGATCAGGAACCTATCATCGGCATGACCAAAAAGACCCCCTCCGGTCCTTGCGAAGTTCCGTAATCCGTTTTCGGGAGATGGGCGTCCGATGAGGAAACATCGTGAAAGATGAGAGAAAAAAGAATATCCGAGAGAATGAACGCGAGAACCACGGGAATAGAGGAAGGACGGAACGCGGGAGAGCAAAATCAAGGTGAAGAGACGAACGAGTGGGGTCGCTCGAAGGTGAAAAAGGACCGCGAGGACGAAGGAAAAACACAGAGAAAAGAAACGAGAGCGGAAAGAGGGCGAAACCGTTCTCCTATAAATGGACCCGAACGTGCCTGGCATATGCCGTATCCTCCTTTCTTACTCCCTCGTCCTTTCCGTCAGACGATACCACCCTCTTCATTTTTTTCAACTCACGCGCGCACACCCGCCGAGACTCGTTGTCTTTTTTGTCTACGAGTGAAAAAAAACGTGGACTCTCTTTGCACACGGCGATTCAATCTCCTGAAAGTTTTCTTGATACGTGAAAAACGTCACCATCTCGGTCTAACCCTGTATCTTTTTCGCGCCAAGTAACTCGAGTGACGCGAACATGTATAGGTATGGAACGTATACGAAACGAACGAGCTCTTCCATTACCTCCGAGTGAACTCTTTCTGATTAAACTCGAGTAATCTTGAGTTTTTTTTATTACATTCGTCATGAATGGCGCGTGTCCCATAGTAGTTACCGAGCATCTTACATCTATTTTGCAAAGATGGAAGCGACGGATCCTCGGAATTCTTCGTTTGGGCAAGGAAATGTTTCTCTTTTTTTTTTTAATGACAAATGGCTTTTCTGTATTAAAATGACAAATTTTCTACTTTCAAAGACCGCGGTACCTCACGAGATTGTCCTTGAAGCGAAAATTTTCAAAGCTCGAGAGGAGATAACGGCAAACCCTTCTTTTCATCTAGCGAGTGAACGAACCAAGGGCACGGTCCACGCGAAGCTCGAGGAGTAAAAAAAATTGGAGGAACTTGGGCTATAAAAGGTCTCAGCGCCAAGTCCCTGGAGGGACCCGCGGAAAAATTGAATAGGGCAAGGAGACGTCGAGACGCGTAAAAAAGGAGACATTTTTTGCGGTCCCCGTCGCTGAAATCTCGCGCGTCGCCCCGAACAAAAAGCTGGAAACTTCCCGAGCGATTCGTTCGGACGTTTCCTTGTGTTTTTTGTTTGTTTGTTTTTTTTTTTACTTTACAAGCCTTGGGCATTGAGAAATTCGTCGTGCGATTGGATTTTCTATTGCAAGGTTTGGCCTGGAAGTGGTTTCGTCGCTGTTGGTCACCCGATAGGCTAGAAAAGGTAAACTTCCAAATGAGAGCAAAAAAAAGGGTTAGGTCGACCGCGGAGAAGCGGACAGTTGGGACCTACCTACGAACCGTTTCATCATCCAGCATTTCCCGAACAGTTACACTCGAGTCGTCGAACCATCGACGCTTGCCTTTGGTGTCTCGTTGAAACCTAGGTCTTTCGGACGCTACGGAAAATCACTGAAAACCCTCATCAAGCTCTCAAAAAGATTCGTCACAACGTTTTTAGTTTTAGAGTTCTATCGACTACGAATATCTTTAGATAAATTCTATGGCAATTGCACAGTTCCACAACGAGTTGTCTCTGACGAACGGTGACCTCCGATGAAATCGCCTTCAACCGCTTGCCGCGTAAACGCGGTTGACTAATGTTTATTTGGGCGCTTGCGGGTGCGCATGCCGTAGGAAATTCTCAGTTTCGTTTTTCCTCATTTCAGGAATGCTCAATCGTAAAATCTTGAGTAGATAATAGCCGGTGTCACGAAGACTGAGCGATGTTTCCTCAATCGCTAAATCTTGGACGGAAAATCGCTGGTGTTACGAGGGTTAAATTCCGTTTGCGCACTTTATATCGCTGTATCGTTTCACCAACGGGTTTGAATTAAACGTCGGGTGAATTGGTTTCCATCGGAAAAAACCGTAAAATTCAGAATCACGATTCCACATCTTCAGCGCGAGAATTGTAAGCTGGCCATTCGTTTGTCGCAATCTGGTAGGAGTATTTTGCAGTTGAGAAAAATAATAACGTCAACAATTTTTTTCGCGCTCATTAAAAACACTCCGATAAAAAGAATTTTACGTGAGAAAAATTGTAAATTCCAATTCCAGCTCAGCCGACGACGAATACATACGTGCGGAATACGAAAAAAAACCTGGAAGCTTGTTTCGTAGGATTTCCATCGGCCAATTTTTTTTCAAAAATATATATACGAAAAGATTCTTGGCGTTTTTTGTGAGGCGTATAAATTAGTGTCGATAAGAAACGGATAAATGAATGTTGTTTTTTTCGAATTCCTTATTTTCCCAGGGAGGAAAAATCGTCAGTTAAGCGGAAGAAGAAACGCCCCGACAGACGCGGACCGACGTGAAATCTGGAGAACTCGAATTGTTAAAAATTGATACAAAGTTGGGTCGCCTCGCCCCTTATCGTTACGGGGACGGAGCCGGGCGAGTCGCGCTCGACACTTTCTTTTTCCTTTTTTCTCGTTGCTCGCCCTATCGCCTCCGAGGAGACGGTTAAGTCGAGCGTGAAAACCGTAATATCTCGAGGGTGGAGACGCAACCGTCTTCCATGGGTGCCCTCGAATATGACGTTCACCCGATGACGCATACGCGGAGAATTCTTCCGCTTCACGGGTGTTGGATTACAAAGTTCTACATTACTCAAAAAAAAAAAAAAAAAACACGAAATTTGACTGACAAACGAACGTCAGTGAAAAACGAGGCGAGAAGCTTCGTAGAAATAGTCGAGAGCAGTTCGGGCTGGAACGATATTTCGAAAGAGTGTTACATCGTCGGATCAGGGATACCGTCCGGATTGTAAATTTTGAAAGACAGACGCGGCGATCCTGATCGAAAGTGTCGTTTGATCCGGAGGATATTTATGAAGAATAGATCGTTCACGCGGGTCAAGTTAATCGAGTCGGGACTCGAAGACAAATTTTCCATCTCGTCTGTCGCTTCGTTTTCATTCTTTTTGCAGATCACAAAATACTTTCACGCGCAACTTAATCTTTTAATCGACAACGAGATACGTTTGCGTAGTCATTAATTTTTTTACCGATAACAAAATATTTTATGAAAACGTTTGCGTACGATGTAATTTTGTTTCGCCATTGACGTAATACTTTTACGTATAATTGAATTATTTTTAGTCCGATGACGAAGTACGTTCGGATACAATGATATTTATTTTGAATCGATTCTCGCTATTCGGTTATCGTTCAGAGACCCGCGTCCACGATTCGGCGACGTCTCGGGGTCCAAGTTCAACACTCGCTTGATCGCGAGATCGCGGGACCACGAGATTCTCCACCGAAAGTCCGCTGCGTCGCTGCAGTACGGGCTATCCGCCCGAGCTATCAAACATTTCAGTCACGTTTCTTCCCGCGAAGTACACGCCGAGTTTTTCGCTCTACGAGCTCGGACCGTTGGACTTTTTGGAATCGTTTCGTGTACGGTAGCCGACGCTCCGACCGCGCCCCGCTCGCTTTTTTTCATCGCGTACGTCCGGCGCGCACGGATCGCGCCGGCACGGACAGGGTCGTAGGCGGTACAAAGGGAAAAAAGAAAAATACCGGAAAGGGAACCAACGCTGCTGGATGCACATTCGACATTTCACGTTTACGGCGAGGACTCGGTAAAGGTCGTTGCTGCGCATTGGATTTTTTATCCTGAAGCAAACCGAGCTCGCGCTTTACAAACAGGCTTTTAAAAAAACGCTTGGACAACACAGAAGCAAGCTTTTTTTCTGTCGAACTTTGCACCATTGGTGAACAACAAATATCTTTATTAATTCGCTTTTTCGACCGTCTTTTTGTCCTTCCGTTCGTTAAGCGTAAATTCAGGAATCGATTTTTTTAAACTGACGTTCGGTCGGTCTGGAGAATTTAAGCTTTCGACGTAGCTCGGAATTGGATGAAAATATGAATTTAAAGATAAAATGAAGAAAGAAAGAACGAAGGGAAGAAAGAAGAAAGACAGAAATTAACCATTTTCGATACGTTTCGGATTGACGTCTTAAAATATCCATTTTCATTGCCCTCCGACTGCATTCGTCGATACCCTCGTACCAATAAAAAATCTATTCCGTTTGATTCGAGTTCGATAAACTTGCCGCGAACTCTATAATCGCAGGTACGATTTCTCCCGCATCCGTGCATCCGTGAATTTAAAAGAACCGCCTCGTCTGTCCAGGGCGAATCGAAAAAAAACGCACAATTAACGCCAGCAACGCTTGAATATTTCTGAGCGCAAAAATTATTCATACTCCTATTTTCCCGTATCTGTTGTTTTATTTTGCAGGACCGAACCAAGGCAGGGCTTCGAGCGACCAATGATGGGACGGAACGCGGGAGTACTACGAGACCAACGAGCCGAGAGGCGGCATTGGCCTTGAAGCCAATAAACGCAACGAGCCGCTACCGTTTCAACGACACAGTGACTCCATGTATATATATATATATATATACGTATATATATGGTGGTTCAAGAGTAGAACAGTTCGATCAGCTGACGCCTTCGAGACCACAACCGAGCGGAGATCGCCCGTGTCTTCGTATAAAATAAATCCGGAAAGCACGAACCCTCCCTTTCCCCCTTGCCCCTCTTGTTCGTTTTCTCCGAAGGCGTATGATTTTCGCTCAACTATCGTTATAGATAATACTCCGTCATCGAATCGCGGCTTATTCGATGAGACAACGTCCGAGCGATCAAGGCTTAAACGCCGCGTACCTCGAGTTCCAGTCTTGGAACTCGAGGGAGGCTAAATTTTGCGCGTTACCGGCGTATAAATTGGAACAACGGTAGGAATTATAGGGCAGCCGGTGGGCGCGGTACGGCACGGGTGAACGGTCACCCCGAAGAGCGAGAGGGAAAGAGAAAGAGGACTCTCGCGAGAATTCCGGTTGCACCGAAAGCTGCGAAACATTCGGGGAGGGTAGGAAAGAGGGAAAGAGAGAAAAGGATGGCTTCGATGCGACGGGAATTGTCCAATGGGAATAAGGGACGGCGAAGATCGACGCCTCGGTAACTTTGTTCGTGTATTCCGAACGGCCACGAAACCCGAAGAAGATCCGTATATAGCGAGCTCGAAACGTTTCTCGTAAACCAACGAGTTTGTTGCGCACGAGGCAACCTCGTCGTCGCCGAGTCGTTTTACTCCCGGAGCAACGAAATCGCGATGCGAGACGACCGAATGGAAGATACGGGGCTGCGCGGACACGAAAGACAAATAAGAAAAGCCACGAGATCGTTGACGCGATGGAGAGAGCCATGGAATTTCTCCGAGCGGTATACGAATAGCATAATTTTCGGTATACTCGTGTGCAATTCTGACTCGGTGTACGTATTCGTGATACTCGAAATTCCACGCGCAAGAGAAAACGATCCGAACCCTTAATGTATATGACTATTTTTTTTTCTTTTTCAAACTTTTTATTTATTTTGCGAAGCAAAAACTGGGCGGAAAGCGGCGTTGCGACGATACCGAAGTTCGCGAAGTTGGAACGCAAGTTTCGGGCTTTACCAATTCCGACCGTAACCATTTTTCCAAAAATTTGTTTCGAAGAGTCGCGAAAAGGTTTTTTTTTAGTATTTGTTTTGGTAACTTCTGAGGAAGGATGTGGGAAAAATCTGGAGATTAACACGACTCGTGCACTATGTTTCGACGAATTCCGGGTTCCTGGAAATATAGCTTCGGAAAAATGAAGACGATTTTTTAGATAATCAGACGCATCTTGATTTCAATATAAATCTTATAATTTTACTGTAAATCCATTTAGGAAGTTGCAACAACATTATATACTTCACGAATAAACGAGAGAAGAATTCACGAGAATTTTTCATATTGATGCTAAGATATGCAGAATTTTCCTCTAACGTTTCAAAAATATGTCCGTGCAATATTTTTTGTATTCGTGAAACACGCTTGCCAAAGAAAACGTTTAAAAAGAGTCTTTGAACAATTTTTCGAAAGATGTTTTTTTAGTGATTTTCGTATGACGTACATTTTTTACAGTAACATTAACATACACAATTTATATTGAAAGTAAGCCAACGTTAATGCAATATCTTACATCAGGTTTAAACGAAGTACGAGTAATTCGTACCAAAGTATCACCGTCGCATTCGCGATCAATACTAAATTCGTGCACGTATAAAATTTCTCAAATAAAATCAGGCTTTCTTGCCAACCCCCTCCGCTCGTTTGCCGTTCTCTTAGTACGCGCTGAACCCGCCAAGCTGCACCTGAGATCGTCGTGAATTTATCGACCGTAAATGAAAAAAGTAAATGAAAAAAAGAAAAGCCACGGGAAAAATGTGACGTTTCGTTAATCGCGGCTGTTGCGATCGCAGCGGTGGGTCCAGAAATTCCTTGCGCGAATGCCCCCTTCGTTCGTGACCTCGTTGTGAAAAAAATAAGTACCCCCGAGCGCACGCGTGTCCGGAAAGGTGTCTCCGAGTGAGACTTTCAGTACCGATTTCGTTCATGGCGAACGAAGCGTCGATCGAAGAATACATCGCGTTCCTAGGAATGCATTACGGTGATAATCGACGTTTACAATTGACGCGAGTGAAGGGTCATCCGAGTCTCGACCACTCGGAACGTCGATTAATCAACCGTTTTATCAGTAATTATTCAACGCCTCCTGTGCACCTAGTAATAGCGGAGCGTTCGCAACGGCGGTAGCGAGGAAAAGGGCGGCGGGAGGGAAGGAGGTGTCGACGAGTCGAGGAGGGGAGAACAGGGACGAGGAAATCCCGATGCGGGCGGGGGAAACGAACAATCGAGAGCCAAGCAACGCAACCAACCTGGGATGTCGTCGGCCGGCGAGTCTGGCCCTCGAGGATCGCCGCGGGTAGCTCGATCCTTCGGTTGGAGGGAGAACCGGCGCGCGATGTTTGAAGAACGTCGGCTTTGTCACGCGTACGGTTCGATCGCGCCCGCACTTTCCCTCCCATTTTCAACGAGACGTCTATCGACGCGATGGCACTTTTCTTTCGCGTTTCCTTCCCCCCTGTCTCGTCCCCTCTCGCCAGGTAGATCGGCTTGAATCACGAGTCCGAGTCCTTTGTCAAAGTTGGTTCGAGACTCGGAGCTGGATCGGATCGGATAGACGTATCGGAAGTCGGTACACTCGATGAGGCGTGGTGGGGGATGCGTCCAAAAGTCGCGCGGGCGATGCGAACGCGACAGCAGGAATCGCGTACTCCAAAGGCTACTCTGCACATCCGCGATTTCACACAAAGGCGTCCGGAAATATCGATACTCGCGTGTCGGTGCGTGATACACGGGAGCTCGAAAGTGCGCCTGCGCGGAAACGATGCAACGCACCGTACAGTCATACGGGGCAAAAACACGCGACACGCACGGTAGTCGGTCGCTTATCCGACCAGACGACGCACCTCCGGAGAAATTGACAGGTTCGGCGAAACGGACTGGGCTAGATCGATCGGGAATCTCCGATTTAATCGGAAAGTACGCAACGGCTGTTGGGTCTAGAAGCGAAGAAGGTATCGAGAACGGACGGAGGACTCGGAGGGAGCTGGAGGGAGAGAATATCGAGCGTCGTGACAGCCACAGGGTCTCGTGTCGTGACTCGCACTGCTGTCTCTCCTTCGGGGAGTTCCCGACGTCAAAACTCTATATAGTATAACACGTATGGTACGTGCCACGCCGGGGGAACAGGAGTACGAAAACTACGTACTTGATGCGGAGCGCGAATGCACGAATTGTAGCGTTTGTATGCGCGTGGGTGCGCCTTTGCGTACGTGTGCAGGGTGCAGCGGGTCGTCAGGATAAAAGATCAACTTTGTATGTAAACTCTGGAATGTATAGCTCTCGTTGCGGGTGTGTAACGGTAAACGAGGCAGGCTGGTCTGGTCCGGACGCCTCTGCGTCTTTCTCTTTGGCTATAACGTTACTCGTGGTATGGTACGTCGAGAGAGAAAGAGATACGAAAAGGAGCGGGTGAGTACACTTCGGATACGCTTCGCGAACGACCAGGAATAGCGAGACTTCTGGTACTTTGTTAAATTGCATCGGCAACCCCGTGGATAAACCGGATACGCGAGGGAACGTTGCGTTCACGGTGCACAGGAAGTTCCAAGGTCTTCACCGATGGGTATCGATGTGTCGGGGCTGTGGCTATCGGTGGGGTGGTGCGGCTACGCGCGCAACGCTACGGCTCGATAGTTTAACAATGCTCGATCCGCTGGACGTCGATCCCCTCGTAGTTATAGCTCCGTTCACCTCCGGGCTCGAAAATGACTCGGGTGGGTCAATCGCGGTGATAATCGTAACGGTAGTTGCACCGGGGGAACGAACAAGCACCTCGCTTGGCGAAGAAACCCAGAGCGAACGAAGGAGCGTAAACGCGTAGCAACAGCGGAGGCTCCTTGCTTCGCCCGGCAGTCCAGAAACGCCTCGTGACGTAAAATGACAGGGAAACGCTGGTGCGGGTTTACGAGTTCGCGTTCTGCGCGACACAGCGGCGTGTCACGAGTCACGGCACCCGGGATCCCTATCGTCGCGGTGGTGCTGTCGCATCGGCCAACCGCCCTCTTTCTTACCGTTCGGATCTCGTCTGGGCGACCGCGTATCGGAGATGTCGTACAGTGGTGTTGTATCAGGCGTGTTATTAAATGAACGTGCAGCGAACGCGTTACGCGATGGATTTGCGTTAGGCATGAATCCTAATGGGGGTGCGTTAGGCGCGTTGGCCAATGGAGTCGCGTTAAACAGGAGACGCTGCGTCGCGCTCCCTCAAGAATGCGCGTTACGCGCGTTATCCTTGTATATTAAGGTCTCATCCGAGGCTTCTGCTGAGGAAACGGACTACGGCGTTCAACCAGACGAGTAACTCGAGTATCATCGACCTTTCCGAACAACGCTTTTCTTTATCGCGAAGGAACGTCTAGGCCTAGAGTTTCAAACTGTCGAAAGCTTGCACAATGGGCCACGAAGATAAGGATGTCGAGGTTTCGGCTAGATCGAGTTCTTCGGGAGTCGAGACGGCTCGAACTTTCACGGAACGAACGATCATTGGCTCTTGGTCCTTTCTCTCGTCCCCTCCCGCCGCTTCGGGATACTCTTAGTGAGCCAATCACTGCAGGTTTCTCATAAAACTTCGGCAGGGCTCCACCAGTTTGCCCGAACTTTTTTTCATATTTATACGAGAACTGCAAGTGTGTATAACTACGTACGTGTCGACTGTCCGGAGTGCCGGCGCTTCTTCTCCCGTTCCTGTATCCATCCGGGCTGCTCCGTCCCGGCCAGATCTTACCCTTCCTCTCTCTCCCCGTCGCCGTCGTTTGCTCGACCTCTGCTCCTTCGAGCGTTCCGTGAACGTAACAAAGTCTTCTTCATTCTCGGCGAGATTGCGAACTCTGCTGTAACTCGGTGTATCCAACGATACCGGTATAGAACGGCCAAGCACGAATATAGCTATACGCCGCCCGGATATTAGATTATTTCGCTCCCTAGGTTGCTACAGGACGGCGCTATATGAAAAACCTCTCGGCCACTGCGGGCATACCGGACCGTAAGTTTCGAGCACCGGATTTCGAGGGTTGATGAAATACGACAAACGTAAAAAAAAATTAAGGTAACATTGGAAAACTTTGTTGGCGGATCAGCTACCCTAATATTTGAGCTCTTTCGATACGTTAATCGGACCGGATAAGAAAATTGAAGGTGGACGTATAGATTATTTCTTCCGGCCTGACGTTTGAGATCCGGATTATTTCTCGCGGGCTAATATTCGTCCGCTTTCAAAGGGCGTGTCAAACCGAACGAGAAGTCCGGAGCTAGACGAGAGTCTAGATTTTTTCTTCCGAATTCAGAGACGACTGGAAAGCTGCACACACGGCACGGGTAGCTCAAAGAAGAGCGTACAATTAAATCCAGGAAACTTCGTTTCGTCTGATAAAGAAGCACACGGGAAGTCTCTACCTCCGGTCTCGGTAAAACTTCCGCACGCGCGCGCTAGGAATCCTAACGCGGTACTTTGCCGATCGGTAGCCCAGCGACGTTCTCATCGCCACGGTGGACGGAAATGGCGGGAACCCGAAAGCGTTTCGGCCGATAATGTCAACAGCGACCGTTCTTATCGACCTCGAAACAGGGCTCCCCCCGCGATGCGCAACGGCAAAGTCGAGAAACTCGCTCGCAGCTATCGAAGCCGTCCCCCGAGGGAAATCCCACCACCGCGAAACCGGATTTTTCGCGAGTGGCGCCCGCAATCGCGAACAAAAAAAAATCGCGTTGGCAATGCGCGTAAGTCGAAGAGCGGGAGTGTAATCGGGTGTTTCGACCGTCGCGTAAATTTCCCTTCGGACTTGTAAAAATAAATACAGATTATATCAGTACGAGTCTTTACAAGAGATCCTTTACTCGAGTGAAATATCTCTATCGTATTTTAATTAGCCCGCGGTTGAGCATTAATAGCCAACTCGTTTTTTAGTTTCTCCCTTCACCGCCGGATTCCCAGGACTATCGAGAAGATCGCTCGTACATCCGGATCGTGAACGAAGAAAAAAACGATCGCGTTAAAGTAGCGCGCTGTCATTCTTGAGCCTGACGAGGCATCCCGAACGATCCGGGGAGGCCGTTCGACGGAGCACCTTCCAACGGCGAGTCCGATCAACGGAGTCGACCGGCTCGGGTTTGCACTGGGCGGGGTGCCGTTCGCGGCGACGTCGGAAGAGGGGAATCCGAAAGGAAACGTGGAAGGGGAAAAACCGAGAGATTTTCGAGAGAAACCTGGCAGCCATGATGGAAAGTCCACCAATCGGGACACGAGCCGGGTCCGTCGTGGCGTAATGGCCGCGCGGCGACGCCCCGCGTAAAACCTTGGGAACGTAACGTTCATTGGACACGGGGACGTTAAAAGTTTTATCGCCGCGAAGCCCTGGCAGTTATGCCCGCCTGGATACCCACGGCCATGAACGAACGTGGTAAATACGGTACCTCGCGCTGGCTCTGTCGAGGCTGTGCAACGAGAAGCACGCCCCGAACCACCGACAAAATCGTTAACGAAAATCGCCGTACCCCAGGCCCCGGGTACGCTACTGCAACGTTGCGTCCTGCCTGGCGTGCCCTCTCGTCGACGCCCTTCGAACTACCCGCGATCCCCGATCGCGCTTCCGTCGCGTACGTCCGACTCTTCTCCTCGTCTATCTTGCTCGTGTTATAAATATCGTCGTGTCTGGTCGTGCCTTTTTCCAGACCGAGTCCGGATGGACCGAACGGCGATCGTTTTTCGAAATTTCGCGTCGCCGATGGAAACTGAGGTTATCGTTGTTTAAGCATTGCACCTCGTATTTTATACGTAGCAATCGATACTCCCGAAGTTACGGGGCTGATACTCGCATCGTTAAGGAAACAACGAAAATTAATTGTTTTCTTTTGCAGCTTCGTTCAGTCGATTCAGGGTGTGAAAACCACTCAAACTTGTTTGGGCGCGCGCTTTGGAGAGTGACCGTGTCGATTGGTAGACGATCATTTTGAAAGTGAGAAAATTAAAAATAAAGGCACGAATCGTTGCGTTACGACGATGCGAAACGTCGGTCCAAAGTTTTCGCGTATTCGTTTTGTTCGTAACCTTTTTGGGGAATCCAGAATTATTGTTCGAAGGCCTTCCGGTGCAGGACAATATCGGGGATATTTAGTCATTTTTCGGTATCTTCAACGCTGATCTAAAATATCCAGAAAAATGTACAACATTCAAGGTGAGCTTCGAATTATCGAATTCTCCGGGAAGTTTTTGGAAGTAGCGATTGGTGCCCATCAACGCTGATACCCTTAGAGTCATTTATGAGAGCTCGATCGTTCTATTTCACCGTTAAAAATGATTCGTCTGCACGAAACCTCGAGTAATAAATTTCATTTATCGTTCGCTCTCTCTCATTACCACCCAACGCGAATCGCGCTCGTTCTCACGAGACAGTGATCGATGAGGGATGCGAACTTCCGATCCAGAGATCCCGTTCGTCTCGACGAGGTGGATTTCAACGAGAATACGCGTATAGCTGGCAATCGCGTGCCTCAGGGCGCAATAACATTCAGCGAGGCTCTAATAATTATGGGCGACGTTTCGTTATCGGTCGAGTGAGGTTCAAAGCGCGGGCTAAGCTCGGTGGTCCGTCGCGCTTGATGAGAAGCGATAAGACGGCTGGTAAGTGTAGCAAGGGTTCGGTGATGATTAGCGAGAGATCGCGGCTCCGCTTCTCTCGTGGCTAACGGCTCGACCGCACGCGTCTTCGCGTGACGTCACGCCATTCGCTCAAAGTCGCGAACGCGCGTGTATCTCGTGGCCAATTTCGCATTCCCTGCCCGGACTCTGACGGATGACCACTTTCCCCATCGCGCTGAACGCTGAAAGCCATTCGTTATCAACAATGTAACGTAAAAGTAACGCGAGCTGCGTCGAATGATCGTTACAACGCGAGAACGCGCCGGGAGTCGTTGCGAGATAGCGAATTCAAGCGGAACTTCATTCGTGAGTCCGATAGGCTCGACACGATCGTTAAACGTCGCCTGATTCGAATTAAACGCCACTTGGCAACAAAAGCGGTTCAACGATCGCGGAATCTCTCGTTCCGATGCGTTTGTATATCCTCGCAATGCCGTATTTCAGTCCGGCGGACGCGCGTGGGCGCTGAACGGGTGTGCGGCGATAGGTAGGAACAAACGTAACGCGAGTAGAGCTAGCTCCGCGCGAAGGCCGCTGTTTTTTTTTCCTGCTGAGTTCGCGGCGTGCCGGATCCAGGGAGATTTCCAGGACGGTTCGACGCAGACCGCGATTATTCGATCGGAACAATGGTTGAAAGAAATTCTTACACGCGGGACGAATTACCGTTTGCCCTGACCGTACGGTGATTCCCGTTCGATCGCGGACTAACCTTGTCCGCGCCCGCGGAAAGCGAAACCTTCACGGTTCGCGAGGAAGTGACGTTCGGAAGAAACCTCCAAAGGAGAACGCGTGGGAGCTACGCGCGAGCAAGATGGAACCGAACTTACCGCGAGGAGAGCCGAAGAAGGGTAGACGGGTGAAGAAACGCGCGGTGGATCGATGACGGCCGATGGAAATGCGCTCCAGCGGACTCGGCGCGAAACCCGGTGCGTAACCGCGTCGTTGTCACGCGTCGATGACGGATCGGTCGCTCCTTCGACCCGATCCGCGATCGTCGTTGTCACGCGCGACGACGGATCGGTCATTCCCGCTGAACGGTTCTTGCTCTTTCCGCGTTATCGTCGTCACTGACCTCCGGTATCCCGGTGAATTCGAATCATCGACGAGATCCTCGTCAAAGCTATTCTCCAGAGGTCTTTCGCGTTTCGAGCCTCGAGAACGGAACCTCCAGCCGCGATCACAAAATTCGATCCGTTCCGATAGAGTCGCCCAAGAGATTGTACTTCGAGTTACAACCATGATCCGTGAACTTGTAAACATCTTAGAAACCGATGAGGCGACGATCAAACGTTTCGGTCCCATCCACGAGTCACTTCACTCTTCCACCGGAGGCGACAACTTTTCAGTCCGGGAGTTTCACCGAGTCGAGACCGTCGAAGCCGGGTGGTACAATCGCGATTGAAAGAGGCCGGAGGGTAGGATAGGCCGAAAGATGCGGAAAAGGGAGACCGCGGACGGTATCGGTCGAGCCGTAGGTCAGGACTGCAGCCGCCAGAATCAACCCCCTCGACGCGGAACCAGCGGCAGCTCCGCCGAGCGGAAGGGGGTGGTTTCGCACCCAGCGTCCCAGTGGGTAGTAACGTTACAAGCCCTGGTACATCCCGCATCCCTCTCTTCTCCGGCGCCCGTGTCTGCTGTACGCTCGATGATGGATAAGGAAGCGCCGATTCGCGTCACATTCGGAAGAGCTTTGCGCGATATCGGACGAACGTTGCTCCTCGCGGTTATCAGCGATGCGACGAAGGCGAGCGCTGGGACGAAGCGAAGAAGGTTATTATTGAAAAAGGGGTGGTTTCCGATGTTTCACCGGACAAACGGAGACGAACGAGAGTTTGGATCGTAACTGACGGAGGACCATGCGCTTGGTGAAAGTCACAACCGTCACTGCGCCTGCGTCCTCGACTTCTGACCCTACGACAGGTTCGGTGCTGCCGTGTCGGCCACTTTGGGTTTCGTTTTTCCACTGGGCTTCGTTCAAATTGGGCGTCCGTGCGAAAGAACCTTCGAACGGGCGTGTGAGTTTTCCTCGAGACGCTGTCTCACTCGCTTTTCAGAACCAAGCGGATTCCGAAGATCCATTGGTGCGCGGGATGGAATTTCCCGCCAGTGATACCGAATTGGAACGGTGCGCACGAAAGGGCGGAAAGCACCGTGGTCCATTGCGCGATTCTCTTTCTCACACCGAACTCACGCGTAGCGGTCTTTTTTGTGCCCCGTGAGAGGCCTGTAAACGCGCGCGATTACGTTTTCATTGAATTCACAAAAATGACGAGACTTTTTTGCTTCCTTTTTGTCAACGTAGCAGGAACGACCGCGACGAAAGCGACACTCGATGAAAAAACGTCACCGATACGCGGCCCTCCGCCGCGACGTCCTCCGTCCGGCCTTCGGCTTTCATCGAGCCGCTGCGACGCGCGTGGAATTATGTACGAGGACCGATAACGCGACGCGACGTCGACGACCTTCGAACCACGCTGGCTACTCTTGTTCCCTCTTAGTACGCTCTCCTCTTGTAAAATGTCCGTATCACATTTCCGGTTGCTGTCGTTGCGGCAAGTGTGGGCGGGTGTGTCCCGCGAATTATCCTACCCGTATTCCTGTCGCGCATACGTTGTACGAAAACGGTGCGGTTCGTAGTACCAAGTACCAACGCGATTCGCTAATCGCGGGCAAGGATATTTCGAGGACGAGTTTCTTCGGGCGTTTTTCATACGCGTCCCGTTTCATCGATCGTCTGGAACGTGTTTCGATTGACTGTTGCGCACGGCGGACTAATTATGGTTGTAAACTATTGTATACCGTTATATCGCCCGCGACGTTGAGTAAATTGGCATTGTTGGATCATAACGAAAATTCTATTTTATCGTTTGATGCCTTCTTTTCCTCCAACATCGAAAATATAATATTAAAGTACACGTTTGAACTGTACGGTACGAATGAAAAATCCAGAAAAACATTCGGCTGATTTTCGTGGCCCACGTTTCGAAAATACCGTGGACCGCGGAACTTCCGTCTCTACCGATAATCCACTCCAATGTAATCCAGCGCTTTTGTCCGATTTAGAATTAATTTCATCCGTATAATCGTCGTATCAAGTTGGAGATTCATTCCCGCTATTTTTTATTGCGTTCAAACGTGGCATTTATTGAGTAATTCGTTCAACGATTCGATCCAATGAATCTCGTGGATCCCTCCTCGCGCTCCACAGTGCTGTCATTCCTCGATTCACTTTTTCGATGGACTTGATCGTTCGATTCGATTCGATTTCCGTTCGATTCGATTTCTCGGTGGAATTCTGGTAACCGTGCGATCTCGTTTAACTTTTTAACTTTGTTTCTCCGTTCGACTTCGGTCCTTTGTTCCATTTGACGACGGAAAGTCGAAAAATACAAGTCTTTCGTTCACCGGAAAATAGACGGGGCTCAATTTATTTTTAAAATGATAATCGGAGAGAGCAAGAAGGTAAGAGGGAAAGGAGAAGAGCGCGATAAGGTCACGCGGGAACACCGCGAGAACGTGAAAATCGGGATGAATGATCGCTCGTACGTGTCACAGACGCTCGTTACTCGCGTTCGTGCACCACTCCATGGATAGATAACACGGAACGCGAGAGGCGAATGACGGACGCCTGGACTCGGCGCGTCGCTCTCCGCGCAGCTCGTACGTGCGAGACACGTCCCGAACCGACGAGAGATCATCGCTGTTAATTTATAGACGCGTATTTCACGAAGCGTTGAAGAAGGTCGCGGCGCGATACCTCTCGGGCCAGCGGATGTTCGGTCGTTTCCCAAACACGCGCTCGAGGACGCACGCGTCGCGGTAACGCCGATACGAGATCGAGTACTCGCTACCGCGGCTATATCGGTCGATCCGAACATCCAACCGTGCGGACCGCGCGTTCGCTCGCCAAGATCATAAATTTCCGGCCGAGAAGAGGAGACTCTGTTATTCTCGTTGAGTCAAAAATCAACGGGGAGAAGGATGATCAACGAACAAATATATATACGTATACGCGAACCATCGACTTTCCTGTCTGAAAAATGTTCACCGAAATGATTTTCCGACTACAACCGGCATTGGAAGGTCCGAACGATCCAATTAACGAAAAATGGAATTCTACATTGAATTAATAATAATTTGTATCGTCAAACCAAAGATCACTCCGAACAATAGAGCGTTCGCTGAACTTTCACCGCGAAGATTTTCGAAAGTTCACGAAAATTCTTCAGCTTTTTCTTCCTGTATCGGTTCGAATTATAAAAAAACATCGAACAGCTGGTCCACTTTCGCCGAGTCGTAGAACGCAGCCGAGGACTTGCGAACTCTCGGAAATTCTGGGGAAAAAAAATTACGTTGAAACCATCATCCCTCAGCGGTTAAGTACCAAAAGAGAAAGTTTCAGCCGCCACGAAGGGAAAATATTTAGCCGAGCCTTTGGAACGCGGCACGCAAGAAATTACATGGAATTTCGGAAATTGGGCCAAAGACCCCGCGTCCATCGCAGGGTCTTCGGCCGCGGCCGGAGAGCCGACGAAAAAAAATTGAGCCCTTTCGGAAATATTAGCCCGGGGAAGAAGAGAAAGTCGATCGCGCAACGGCGAGTGAACTCGCGCGGCGCACGGAACACGGGAACGCAGAAAAAAAATCTTCAAGACCCTTGCGGTGTAGGGCTGGAAAGAGAAAGTGGAAAAGGACGCGGCGAAACGCTCCTGCTCCGTCGCTGATCCGACCGAATCGTGAAAAACTTCACCTTTAACCATCGAAGCGATATTTATGACCGGCGATCGCGATTTCGCAACGAATCCGTTTTTGACCCGTGCAAGCTCAATCGCGATGTATTTCTTTCGCGTCGCTGGACGATACGAGAGTACGTTTTCTATAGGTAGAACGGGCGGCCATTATCGAGTTCGTAGTTACTTTCCATTGCTGTCCCGTGTACCCCTTATCGCTCAATCCGGTCGCGCAATCGCGCCGAAGCGTTTACCTCCGAGCACGCGACTATAAGCTCGTGGATTTATCGCGCGTGTACGAATCGAATTTCGCAACAAACGGCAACGTCGACATTTGCGTGTGCAATAAAGAAATATTTTTGAAACGATTACGAATTCTTAGCGTCTCGTTATTCGAAGCGAAAAAAAATTGGTCGGTTCATCGGTGCGAACCATCGAATTACGAAAGAAAGCTTCATCCGTTTTTTCAATCGTTTCGTTTCAATTGGTAAAAGAAAAGATATTTTTATACGAGTTTCGACCGAACTATTTTTTATTGACTAGAATTGAGCTACCGAAATAACTTATCGGTCTATAGAATTTTCTCGACTATCGATTCGACTCGATCCGTTTTGCTCACCGGCAATACCGTTTTCACGAGTAATCAACGAATAATCCGTGAGCGACGCGAACCGAGAATTCGGAGTACATTTTCCGACATTGCGTTTTGAGAAAAGGGGCGACGGAAAGCCCAGGATCCAAAAACAGCGACAGCGGAAAAGAGAGTCGCCACCCCGTCTCTTTTTTGGTCTTTCGAGAGCTCGCGGAGGAAAGGCGCACGGCGGTGGTGAACGAGGCGTTCGCCTCGCGCGCACGAGCAAAGTTGCACGTGTACGAGGGTCAGCGTCGGAGTCGTTGTCTCGACGATGGGCGGCCCAGGACTCTTTACGAGCCAAAGGCCAATCGATATCCAAGAATCCCCACCGCGCGTGTACGCGTATCGCGCGACTCGACGGGGAAACTCCGCGGGGTTTTGCAGCCTCGCCCGCGTCCGACTCTCGCCGTCTCGTCCGAGCCAAATTCAGTGCGATTTCTCTCTTTGACTCTCCGTTGCAACCTCCGTCCGCCTTGCCACTTTTTTACTGAAATAACACTAATTAATTACCACCCTGCGTTCCTCAATTTCCCTCCCCCTAACTTCGCAAGAAAGTACCAAGGAAATCCATAGGGTCGCGCTGAACGGAACTCGATCGGAGACGAGCTCTTTACCGGTTTTCCTTGCCGCAAAAAATCTTTGGTGCCGCTTATGATTTTTTTTCCAACGAGCCGAACTTCGTGGAAACTAAAAAATCAGTCTTACCTCACTCGCTGAACGTTAATTGAAAGGTCGAAACCAAAGGAATCGTTTTTTTTCTGCGCCATTGTTATTTGGTCACGAACATTATACTTGATTACTTTGACAACGATAATTTTTTTTTCGATTTCAAGCCTGGACGTTGACGAGCTGGGCGACCGAAGGGGACATTTCCCATTCGCGAAGCGTCTTCGATATCCCTGGAGAAAATTCTCGTTTGGAACTCTGTTATCTCGATGATGGGCAAGGTCGAGTACCTGGGGCAAGCGAGACGAGGATGGAGAAGATTACTGACCCGACCCAACCAACCAACGGTCAATGTGGCTCGTTCTCTCTCTTGCGATCCTCCACGGGGTGTGCGAGATATCGAGCCACTTGGTAATTTCTCTCTCTCTCTCTCTCTTTTTCCCCCACTCTTGATCTCGTTTCTCGCACCAACTATTTGCCCTCCCGCTGCTCCCTCCGCTATTTTCTCTAATCAAGATGTAGCAAACGTTCACGCGACGTATTCGATAGTTGCGCGTGTGGTCGACCATTTCCGGTCTCCCTCTTTCTCCCGGTGCGCGAACCTTCGTAACTTTTCCCTCGCGACGTACTTACTTTTCGGACACGGTCCACGCGCTCGAGGACTTTGTAACGGATCGCGGGAATCTCGATCTAATCATTTTTAAGACCCTGCTACGAGTAATAATCGAGCTGTTCTCGCGAGGCTTGCATCCCCGTAAATAACACGCAACCGTCTACGAAGGTGCAGAATTCACCGCGTGTTTATTTATTACCTCGTAGATTCGTCTATTCAACGAAAATGCGAAGCCGACCGGTTTACAGTTGCAATTGACAAAATCAGTCGTTCCTCCGTAAGCTTCGTGAAGAACTTGTACCGTTTTGGTAGACGACGTACACTTCGCAAAATCGTTATACGCAACGAGGCGTGTACGAGGTGTTTGGACAAAATATTTTCACGATTCTAAAATTGCACTTTTTCGAAAGAAACCGTATCCTTGAATTTTTAGGGACTCGACGAATCAAGCGTCGTTCCTCGAGCTTTCTCTCATAGCGGATGCTTACGCCTGACGCAAGATTCTTCGATCCAACAGCGAAGTTTTCCTTCCAATACTAGATTTCCCAAGCTTTGACGAATTCAGTACCATTCCTCGACGAAAAAAACAGTTACGTTGCTCGATAAAAATGAACGAACAAACAGCAGCCTTCCTCAACGAGGAACAACGCTTCGAGCAAAGACAAGGACGTCGGCGCAAGTGGGACGTCAACGATCGCGCTATAACCCAATCAATATCAAGCGAGGATATCCGTTTAGAATCAGCGTTTAATAAAATCCCATATTCATCAATAATTCGATCGTCGAACCTTCGCGAAGCGTTCACGTAGCTAAAGACTGAGAACAAAAACTGGTACGAAAACCGAAAAAAAAGTAAAAGAATAACGAGGAACGGCCACAAGCCGGATGAATCGCTCAACGAGCCCAGAAGCATCGAGATAAACAAAAAAACCGGTACTCACGATCAAGCCGCGTCCGTCGTCGCTGTCCATCCTCGATCCCGTTTCGTCGTCGATCTTCCTCGAGCTTCGTGGCGCATAATTCTCGCGTCACGGTTCACTTCCGATCGAACTTGCAGCGCACAGCACTCGAGAAAGCCACGCGGGGCTGAGAAAACGCGAAAACAGAGGCACCGCCCCGTCGAGAAAGGCCTCGCGCGGGACGGAATCGCGATATTGACGGAACGCGGTCCGCGAGGGAAAGGAAGACGCGTCAGTCGCGACCGCGCGCCTTGACGGGGCGAGCGTGGATGAAACGACGAGACCGTGGCTCGTGCGGTGACACTACCGAAGTGTTCGCAAAGAGTCTCGCGATGCGCCATTTTTAGCTGTAACAAAAGACGAGAAAAGAACTTTCCATTAAAAGCCCCCACCGCGACGACGACTCGCGAAGACGCGTCCGCGATTTATCATCGAGCGGCGGTGTAGCGCGCGAGTAACACGGGTGTACGTCCGTTCGCGCCTGTCCAAGCGCGAGTCGGTCCGGTCTCGATGTCGCGTCGAAATAATCAAGTAGCCGAACGCGAGGACAAACTTCCCAGAGAGGAGACGCGTCCGCGTCGAGGAGAGACGGTAGCGAGTACGCGCGAGTCCGTCTCGCGGGAACAGTTGTGTCGGTGAACGCACACGAATGCTGGGAACACGTGGAAACGCCCGGGAGCCGGCGAGCGGAGGAGGGGGGAATGGCATCGGTGCAAAAGGCACACGGACGACGAAACAAGTGGCTCCGATGCCACGATTTAAGAGCTCCCCGGTTCGTAGCGATCGTTCGATGCGTCGAGAAGCCTCCGAATTGACGCTCGGTTTTTTTTCTAGTTTTTCTTCTTCGTCTTCTTCTTTTCGCGAACTAACTCTCGGTCGAAACAATCGCCTCGACCTTTCCGACTTATCGTTACGCGAGTGTGTACTTGTGCGCGCGCGAATTCAGTTTTTATCCTTTTCTTTTCGTTTCTGTGTTGCAATTGTTGTTATTGTTTTTTTTTTGTTTTCGTTTTGCACGGCGGTAGCGGGCCGATCACCACGTTTCGACGCGAGACGTTGAAGATTTTGAGAAAAACCGGCGCGAGCCGCGAGAACGCGGAGATATCTCCGGGCGGCCATGACACGGACACCAATGGTCGACTAGACTCGATAGATTGGCGAGTGGCGGCGGCAGCAGCGACTATACCGGCGACCACACCAGACACGAGTGAGCAACGGACAGAGCGAGACGGTAAAAGCGAGAGAGAGAGAGAGACGGAGAGGAAAAGAGAGCGACCGACAGAGACCGACGGAGACCGAGAGAGAGAGAAGACGGGACAGCGCAAAAGCTCCAGGCTACGCGCGCCCTCGCTTCATCCCCTTGAGGTTGTATCTCGCTTTTTTTCGCTCAACGAGGATCCGTCAGCGTCGCGCCGACAACGGTGCCTCTCGACTGGCGGTCTTTGGAACTCGATGATCAACGATCACTGGGAACTTTCAACCGAATACGCCGGACCCGTTTTTTTTTATTTCGCGGTCCCCGATCGCACCACCTTTCACCCCATCGCGCGCTTTCTCTCTCTCTCTCTCTCTCTCAAAAGGTTCGAACTTTTCGCGAAAATGAAGCGCGGTATTGCGATGAAAAAAAAAGTGAAAAACGTCGATATCAAGATGACAGAAGGAGCCCGGATGAACGAAAGAACGAAACGTGATGCGAGCAGTGGAAACGAACGAACGTACGAACGAACGAACGGGACGAGGCGGCGGCGGTGGTGGTGGTGGTGGTGGTGGTGGTGGTGGCGGCGGCGGCGGCGGCGGCGGCGTTGGCGGCGTCGGGAACGGACCCCTACCGGCGCAGCCGTACATCTTAGTGTTATGGGCAACTCACATTGGAAGATACGCCATCAAGCATAGCCCTCTAGCCGCGGAGAGACCGACGAGCCGGGCGAACCGAGCGAGCCGAGCGAGCGATTGTAAAAGTTTTAGGGACACTTCGCGAACACCCTCTTCTCCTCTTCCACCACCACCTCTTCCTCCTCCATCACTGCTGATCCTCTTTCTCTCCCTCTCCCTTTCTCGTTCTCCCGTCCTCTCGTCGGTGCTTTTCCATAGACGTCGAAGCACCGCGACCGTTGCTCCACCAACGCCTTCGCGGAGCTTTTTCCATCCTGACCGTACCGCGCTTCCCGATACGCGAGGACCTTCCGATCCTTCCGGCTTTCATTTTTCGCGTCGCGCGATCAGCCGACTCGCGAGACGAAACAAAAGATTGACTCTCTCGAAGTTCCTCCAAGGTTCTTCCCCGAATCAACGTTTATCCGTGCCTATTCGACGCAGGTGGGTATTCGCAATTTTCAGAATCAACCCGATCAACCCCTGAGCCTTCGAGCGCGCAAGGGCAGCACTCCTTCGTCGGGGCAGCCGCGCGGCATCCGCGCGACCTTTTCACCTCCCGCGATTCGTATTACCACGATACTCGGCATTGGCGATTCTTTTTCTCGTGGCGAATGACCTTTTTATCCAGCGCCAAGCGTCTGTACTTCGAAAGACCGTGAGCGCGGTGATCGCCGTCCTCACCCTTTTCCCACCCTTTTCTCCATCTTTCTCTGACCCGCCGCTCCTGGAGAACGCTCTCCACGTGCGCTTTCTCTCCGGTCGGAAGAGGACGAGCGAAAAGGCGCGCGAGGAGAAATCGAGGAGTAAGATCGAAAGGGGCTCTCCGTCGACTCGCGTTTCAGGGTTTTATCGGTGAGGTGATTTCGCGAGTTCGCGTCCGTGCATTCGTATACGAATGTGTATCGTACGTGCGAGCGTTGAGCGAGAGAGCGGACGAGACGGAGAACCGGAGCCGCTCAGTGGCGCCCTCCGATTCCAGAGACGCATCGGGAGAACCTCTTTGCTCGTCTGACGCGCGGACGAAGGAAAGTAACGTCTCTTCGTTGGATACGATTCGCTACGGACACGGAGCTTGTTTTTTTGGTCGCGAATCTTCCGAAAGCTGCTTCGGACCTCGGCAAAATTTGTCGCCTCGAACGGCGAGACGTATCATTGTTCGGTCGTTTGCAACGTCGAGACAATAAAAATAAAATTATTTTACACCGGAACCTCGAACAGAACTGGAATTCTTGATTTTGAAGGAACGCGTCGAACACTTTTGCCCCCAACTTGCGCAAGTTTCGGGCACTCGTCGAATCAAAGTCGGATAATTGGTTGGATTATTTATCGGTTATGCATTGTTCGTATTATTTCGTTAGTTAAAAAAGTACGGAGGCTCAACGTTCGTCCAAAGGAGGAAACGTGGATCTACGAGTGTAGATCGCGCCGTTAACGCTTAGCCTTGCTAATAGCGAATTAAATAATAAAATAACACTGAGAATTATCGATTTTTAATAATTATTGAAGCCAAATTCGACGACGTCGGCGCGTGCTGGACCAACGTTTCGTCACTGACTCTACTCGTCTGTCCAAACGGCCCGACAAAAGCACTGCTCTATCCTTAAAATTAATTAATACGCGCGGAACGTCCTCTAATTATCAATAACGACGAAAAACTCAAAATATATTATGGTTTTGGATGACTATTGCCAATTAATTCACCTTTAAAAGAAATCTTTCGCTACGTTTCGAATAGACTGCCGAACGATGGTCGATCCGGATGACGCAATATTTTCAGAATTTTCCCATAATCGCCCGTGTTAAATTGATACGGTTGAAGCGGTTTATCGAAAAAATGTGAATCAACGCGGACACCGTTTGTTCCATCGAGAACCGCGATTCCTCGAATTTTCAAGAATTCGTGCGGTCTCGAGCACCCTACGAGCGATACCTTAAAAATGCAGAGTTAAACGCGCGTTTCGCGTTGCCAAATCGAAATTCCACCTACTTCCAAAGACCGTGACGTTCCTCACTCCGATAAGCCCTTCGTCGCGCTCTCTCGCTCTCCCCCCTTTCTCATCTTTTACTTAAAAACTCGACTTGCTTCACGCTCCGGCGATTTAACAAAACGATCGTTCGGCGAGACGATCATAGACCGTCGGCTGCCGCCATTCTCCGGTAAGACTCGTTTCTCCGTGAGATCGAGCCAACTTTCCCATACAGCCCCGAAGAATGTCCCGAGAGTCGTTGCATCCGCAGCGAAAATCCGCGGCTTTTTTTCTCACACGCAATAATGGACGTATTATTACGTCGTTCGGTCACCCGAGTCGAAGGATCGAAAAAGTATAACGTTATTCGCGGCAATTAAGGCGCGAACCCAAACGAAACGAATCCAAACGAGGCGCTCGGTTCGTTAACCGGAGAACACGCTCGAACGGTATTCCTCGTCCTCCTCGAACGACTCGGACTTTCGGATTTTTTTCCTATTAACACCGATAGAAATTAGGTACAGAGAATAATCGATACAGGCCACTCTTCCTCGTAGATGAAACGATAAAACGAGCGCTCGTGAGAAGTTTGCCGGACGTTGATTCTTCTTCGAATTAATACCCCACTTGCGACAAAGGCAAATCATTTCTCGCTCGAAGCTCGCGTTCTCTCGTGAAAGGCGCAGACGTTGTTTTGAAAAATATTATGTATAAATAATTTTATAGATCGATGTATTTCTTGCGCGTTGCGTCGAGCGTTAGATGTCATTGATTGAATCATTTTATCCAATTGTAACGAATTATTAATTATGTACCTGAAATATTAGATATTATTCATTTTAATATTAATCATTGCGCACTTGGTGATACATTCCAGGATTTAAAGCGCGAGCAAAAATCAAATTTAACCACGGACGCGTAGCGCGGTTCGTTTCGTTCCGCGTACCTTTTATATTTGGCGTTTCAACGGCGCGCTGTTCAAACGCAACATCGCAACGAAGCAACAAATATCCACGATCAAACGATATTCCATCGAAAACGAAAAATAATAGAAACGCTTGCACGAATATTTAGCAACACGACAAAATCAGTCGGCAAAGTGCCTTCCTGTAGTATCGAATAATGAAAAAAAAAAATAATAATAACAAAGTAGCCCAAAAACGCGCGCGAACAAAAGTAATTCGCGCACGTTGGACGAAAGGAAATAAAAATTCGACTAGCCACGAGGGTGAGGAACAAAGGATCGGCGGGATTGGAATTTGCCGGAGATCGTGAAATTCTCTCGCCAGGAATAAACCAGGTATTCGTATCTCGGCGACTAATCAAACGAGCTATTAGCCGATAGCTACACATCGGAAAGGAGCAAAAAGGAGAGAAAACGAAAAGAGAGGGACTTTCGTTCGATCGTAGAAAACGAGCCGCCTCGTGGAACGTTCGCAAAGAGCCCCGGTGCGTTCGCGCGACCCTTTATTTCTTATTCGTCCGCGTTCACGTTCGATAGGCGTATCGCTCGGACGTTCTTTACATTGTATCAAATTTGCAAGTGTATACACTTTCGAGAAATAAAATGTCGGACCATCGGCGTCACGAATGGCCACCGACAAGGACGCGACGCTCGTGCCGGGACGTCGAAAAAAATCCCAGGCGGTCCTATAACCGTTTCTCCCGCTCTCGAGCTCCCATCTTTATTCCCCGTTCACGCACGGACGCACACCGATCCGTATTTCCTTAACTTTTCTCGCTCCTCTTTCATCCCACGATTCACATTGGGAATCCTCGCGAAAGACGCTCCTCCCACTTCCCTCGTAATGCCCCGTATAGTCTTCAATTTATGCGCCAAAACGTATTAAATACCCGAATACATTCTTGCAAATGATAGGCTCGTTTGGTCGTGCGCGCGCGCGAGTGTGGAGGCGCGAGTTGAATTTGTTCGTTGTCGAAGAGCCCAGCAGCGAATTACGGACCCTGAGGAGAGGATACCCCGAATGGAACCCGTCGGTGTATCAGGGTTTAAATTTTAAACGCCTCTGTGACCATCAACATTGTAAATACGAGGATTTTGTTGCGCGAGTGGTGGACGATTTCTAAGAATAGAGGACCCGCGCGACCGTCGGGCCAAACGAGAGCTTTCGGGGGAGATCGCCGAACGGAGACGAAACCAAAAGAGAGGTACGGCGGGGAACGTCTCTCGGCTTCTTTTTTGCTTCAGCGGGAAGGAGAGATGATGAAGATGTCTCTTTGTTCCGGGCACCAACCATCGTTCGCTTCGACCCACGCCGATTAATTTGAAAACCAAAAAAAAAACAACGACGAAAAAGTTAAAACGGATTCGACCGGTTTAAAAGCGCGATGGAACACAAAATTCGTGTATCGATGTTGCCTCGCGAGATACATTGTAATTAATCGAAAAATAATGGCTTTTGATAAACCGTTTGATTTTTGTTCTTTTTTATTTTATTTTTGGACGGCACCGATGTGAAATCTTTCGGCCCCGTTCGAATAAATTCCTCGTTCGAACGAATTTCCTGCGATTAAGCGAACGTTTCATTGGGAATAAATTTGTCCGCCCGACAGGAAAGAAAAAAATGGCGGAGAAGCGCGAACCGTTTCTTTTTTCTGGTCGATCGAACGGAAACGTTGGCGTTTAGTTTATCGTTGATTATCGATCGGGTCGCGGTATACCGAATTCACATAAACGTCGTTTCAAATCCTAACCGAGCATTGTACGTAAATACATTTTTTTCGTCGCGCTCCGCCAATCTCTGCCGCTCGGTCGAATATCAATTTTGAAGAAACTGAATTCTCGAAGGTATTTCTGTATTGGCGTAATCTCTGTCGCGGGGGCGTCAAAAGCGTCAAAAGACCGAGCAGCGGAGCCGCGAGTGTATCGCTTTTACAGGAGCCTCGACGGACCGAAGAGAAGGAATCGTCGGATGTATTCCTCCGTGAACGTAACGCGGAGGGAAAATGTGGCTGATGATTTCGAAACGTTACCCGCGCCTCTTAAGGATGTACGTCGAAAGTATCGATTCGTCCAATGTTCCATAAATTTGAAACACGCGATAGAGTCGATCGCGCCGCATCGATTGGAAAAAAGCGAAACGCGCTTGGCTGATAATTTGGAAGAACGATCGAAGAACGAAAACTTGGTTTAATAATGAAAAAGTATATGTACTTTGGTCAATGCGCGGCAGAAAAACGGATGTTCGTAAACGTCGTAAATTTTTCAATTTTGTCAGGAAAAAAAAACCACCGTTTCCGATCGGATAACTATTGATAATAATAAAATTATGCGGACGTAGCGAGCACACAAAAACGAGTGAGCATTTTTTAGCTAGACAACAGGAACAGCTGTGAAACGACCGGCGGAACCTCGGTCAAGCGCGTTCCCGTAACATCATCAAATTGGACTTATTATTGGAAGTGGAAAATTTAACTTTTCCGAGCGTTGGTTCATCGTCAAATTAGCCGTTATTACGATTCGCGCGAAATAATCAACAATGAGTAAATCAACGCTTCGAAAGATACAACGGACAGCGTTGTTCCAGTCCCGAGCGCGCGATCACGAAAATCTTAAGAGGCAAGAATAATTACGAAAGATAAGGAACGATCGAGCAATAAATCACTCCGCGAGCGGCGCGAACGTACGCGTACGTACGCGGCTGAAACGGGGCTCGCACCGTGGCGCGCAGACTCGCGATTCGCGGGAGGGGGGCGTTGGGTCGCAGCGTCGTCTTTCCTCGTGCACTATGACGCACCCCTGTTCGTTCTCTCGACTGGTCGCGTATTCCCTCCGACCTCTCCCCTTCTCTCTTCGTCTTTCGTTCCCACCGACGTCTCAATTCGGACCCTGGCTCACGGCGACGAATACGATTCGAGAACCCGACTCGCGCTTTTTATCGCTTTTCTACCCCACTGTTCCAACCCCCTGTTACCTCTCGTTTCTGGCTCAACGTCGACTCTCTCTTGGCCGTTCGCTTCGTTACGGAATTGCTGGACGGACCGTATCCGAATTCTCAGGGCTTCGCCCGTCCCACTGTTTTCACGAATATTTTTACTTTACAAGTAGCGTCCGGAACATTTTTTAAAAGTTACGATCACGCGCGACCTCTTGCCTTTCACGGAATGAGCTTTTTAAAAATTTTTTTAAACGTTCCTGCCGCGAAGATACTCGCTCGCGCGGACAAAAAGTCTCTAAAAATATCTCAATAGCGCTGCGTTCGAACGAAACCCCTGTAAATACAACACTTCGGAGTATTCCCTTTCCGATCCGCCATAGAGATCGGTATTCCCTTTCCGATCAGCCATAGACATCGAGGTGCGCGCAAGCGCGAGAAAACTTCCCTAAAAATTGTTCGTCCTTCGCGAATGACCGTTGCGCGCGTTTACACAAGCGTACACGCGCGCGTAAATATAATAAATTTACCGATCCGAATACCACCATGGAAGAAACGGAACGCAAGTCCGAATAAAAGCGAACGGTGCGTTTCGACGGTAGCAAAAGCGTTGAAGATCCGAGTTCAGGGGTACAGCGGTGGAAAGCCGTGCGAACCGACGAAAGTGTACGCGCTCCGCCGAGTTCCTCCGGCTTCCCTGCCGTCCTCCTCTCTTTCACCGAGCGGTTCGCCATTTCCTACCCAACCAGTGGTGCGCGCGTGAACCGATTCGCTGAAAATCAGAGGGGCGCGAGTGCCGTCGTACCGGCGAGTTGATCAGGGAACGACCGACGTCCGCACCGACCAGCTCTGGATAGAAAAGTGTACGCGTCGGTGACTGACGGGAGCGGTTTATCGTACGTGGCGGAGCGACCCTCCGTACGCAGCCTCCCTGCCTCCTTTTCCGCAACCCTCCCCGGGCGGGTCCGGCGTACTCCGCCGTAGAAAGAGAGAAACAGCGAACCACCCTCGGTCCGGGTCCGTCCAGTCCGGACGAGCCCTCGGACGAGATTCAATCCGCTGGACGGGAAATAACGAGAGAGAGAGACGCGTGCTCGTACGCGTGAAAAACGGAACCAGGGGTCGAGCCCGCGATGGAAGGAATCAACCCACGGCTGCGTCATCGGAACGCGGAACGGTCGCTTCGGCGAGTTGTTCGCGTTCGTCCGGTCTGGCTCGGTACGCGCGTATCGTCGTTGTAGGCGTATGAATTTATACAGCGCGCACGGAGGAACTGTGTTTGCGTTTATTCCGCTTGTTTGGATCTGCCGATCCTACGAATGAGTCAAAGCTGCGCGCGTTCGTTGCGTACGTTCGCGTATACCCGATCCCAGATCCGTGCGCGTCTCTTTATATATACGTATAAAGAGAGAGTACGGTTGTAACGTACGTGTCGCGTTCACGAACGAAGGAGCAAAGGTTTCGGCGCGGGCGGACGTTTTTACGAAACGAAACGAGAAAGCGTCTAGGGTCCGGGGCGATCGAATCGCAGTACCGGACTCGTCGCCCATTTCGGTTCGTTTCTTCCATTCGCGAAGAGACAAAGCACGTTTCGTTTAACGCTTGAAGAACTTTCCGTTCGGGTATCGGATATTGCGATCGAGATACGCGGGTGGTGGAGACGCCGCGAAAAATGATAGCTTTTGTCGGAGGATCGAGTGTATTCTCTTATTGGCATACTCGAACGAATATTTTCGACGCACCGTCAATTTTCATGAAAAATAACAAAATTGACGTTTATCGGACGTCTCTTGGTTATTTGCCATCGCGAGTAATTGGAATTTGTTCGATTCGAGCAAACGTCGATCAGTCGTTTGTCGTAAAAAATCAAATTGTTATTTATCGAACGATGATTCAGAGAATTGCGTTTGAAATCTTCCTTCGGTGAATATCAATTTGGAGGGTTTTGTTCGATATTTTCCAGGAGCTTTGTTTTTTTTTAATAATGAGATTTACTTTCGCAATCGCAGCGCCGGATTCGTCACTTTTTTGTGCACCAAAGTTCGCCGTTCGCCGATTATTCGCACAATTCGCGAGATTTGTTTCCCCTTTGCGACGTTTCGATCGACAGACTGTATTCGAAAAACGGAAAGAATCACGACGGTGAACGATTTTTGGTTAATTGTACAATTTTGCGTCACCTTTTGCCAATATTGGAGTGTAAAATTGGTCGCCTACCGTTGTTCGAAAAATGGAGCGGCAAGGTTGATCGCCGCCGACCGCGAGCCGAGTTTCGACGAGACTGCCGGGAAATTGACGCGTGAACGAAAAACGAATTGGAAAGTTACCGGCCCGCTTTCCCAATTTTTTTTCCACCCCGTCGAGGGTCACCATCGGGGACGAATCGTCCCCTTGGAAGGGTTGACCCGGTCGAACGATCTACCGTTATATAATTTTTTGCACCGAGGCGCTACGCCCGAACCCGTTTCCCGTCCGCTTCGACTCTCACCATTTTTTTCGTCCTTTTTTTGTGCACGCCTGTACCCGCTCGAAAGTTAGAAGCTTGACCTACAATCGTGACGTCTCGTACTCTCGTATACCCGAGGTACGGTTCGATTTGTACCGTTCGTTTCGAAATAATCCCTCGACGGAACGCCGACTGAAATAGAAAAAGCACGTGCGAAGGTACGGCTCGTATTTACTCACCGTTCTGTAAACCGTTGAAAAAGGTTTACGGCCGAACGCGGAACGCGCGAATTCCTTCTTCAGTCATTTTCCTCGAGATCTGACAAAAATGTTGCTATTCAAAGTTAGATTTGTTCCCTTCTTTCAATTCCAAATCACATATTTATCTTCGTTGTATTATTTATTTGTTTATTTATTTCTTTGTATTAATTCAGTTAATTATATATTATCGTTAAATAATTGTATTATATTTGATATCGATGAAAGTGTTTCGCAACTTATTTTTATTAATTCGTATTGTTATTATTCAATTGTATAAGGTTATTCAATTATTGTATTATTAATGAACGATCGAGTCTTCTTTACCGTTTCTGCACCAAAGAGAATTTAAACGAAAACGATACACTATTATTTTAATGTTCGCCATCGATTCGATTATAAATGTTTAATAGCTGTGAAAATACTCGCAAGCTTTAAAACGTATCGTTTTATTCTATTGCTTGCTCTGAGTGGAACGTGCTCGGCGTTTACCACAATTTTGCAAATAATTGTGCAGATTGTCCTTACCATGGAAGAAATTGTGAGCTACGATCCGATTTTGCATTTCCCCAGTCCAATTTTGTACTTTCGGCAAAAACTCGAGCATATTCCTAATCAGCGGAAAATTTCCGATCAAATAGACCCTTTTGAGAGGTTAAAAACGGAAAAAAAAATTTTTCGACTCCTCCCGGCCAGTTTCCCAGAATCCTGGAAATCACGAAATTTCAAAAGGTCGTAGGGTGGGCTCCTTATACGCTATTGAGGTTCATTTGGAGGGTTTGGAAAAGGTTTTTGCCTAACTTAAACAATGGCGTTGGATTCGTATCGATACCTCGTATAGTTTTCCCGTAAAGTCCACTCGAAAAATCGCAAAAAAAGAGGCAAAGGGGTATGTATGGAAAAATTGGCAAAAATCGATGGTCCGACTTTGAAATTCTGCCAAAAATCGAAAAATCATCGGACTTTAATGATTAAAAAAGCATTTTGAAGGGAAAATCATAACGAA